>CATIWC010002659.1:0-168316 GCA_948472305.1 Vicia faba | reverse complement strand
ATTATGAAGTGTGTTGAATTCATTTGATGTATGTTTATTATGCATTACTTATTATTATATATTTCGATAATAATATGAATTCTCACCCTTCTGTTAGAATGATGTTTTACACTACATCACTCAGGTACTGAGGATAGCGGTGGTGCTTCTAGCAAGGATTAGTTGCAGAAGATTAGATCCTTGTTTATCCGTTTACTAGGTAGTGAGTCATGCTCTAGTCTATGTAACACGGGGAACATTTTGATTTATGTTATGTTTATGACATTCATGTTTATTTGAGAGATGTTGTTATAATCTCTGGATATTTATGTTTGATTGAGATGTATGTGATGATGGCCTTTAGTGCCTAGTATTTTCTAATATGATTGTCAGTATGGGATTTCAATCATTAATATTATTATTTTGATTTAAGAATTATTATGCTACAAGATGCTTATGTGTTATGGTATGGAACATGATTCTGAATACGTGTTATGAATATGACCTGTGTATTAGATTTCAATCTCTGTGTGTAAGAGGGTCCACACCTTTCTTCATTGGAGCGCTAGTTACCTCCATAGAACTTGGTCTCCACCTGGAAGACAAACTAGCAAATCTGCCTCCACTGCCACCCATATTTATTGACATTGACAATTGTCGAGCTGGACACCTGATTAAGGTCAAAGGAGATGGAAGGTATAATCTCATGGTGCGTAACAAAGTAGTTTCTAGTATCATTTTTCCCAACATTGCACTCACATATGTAACAAATATGGACAAGTGGCTTTATGATCTTACTCCTCCTGCACCTGGGGATAATATGCAAAATGATCAAGGTAATTCCCAGGCTGACGAGATGGAACAAGAAATAGATCAAGGGGATGCTGAACAACAACCTACAACACAAGCTCCTTATAAAAAAGTAGCAAGCACGTTCGCAAGAACCAGAAGAAGATGCGAAAGAGCACAGACCACCAATGATGACATTATGACTGCCATTGTGCAACAAGATGAGAGCATGAAAGCTATGTAAACTAATCAAAATGCGATGATGCAACTCATGCAAGCTATGAAAACTTAGCAGCAAGAATATGATGAAAGGAATGAGTGCCGGGCTGCAAGAATGATTGAGGAAATGGCGGCTTCAACCGTACACATGGATGACTTTCAGTAATATTTGTACCATGTGGGTATGCCTCATCCTCCGGCTAAAAGGGATGGATATGGACGAGTACGAGGGCAAGGAAGAGGAAATGATAATGAGTAGGAGTATATCGCATTTGTTTCTCTTCCCGTTCCTCTTTGTTTATAAGCATTGGGACACTGCTTGGTTAAAGCTTAGGGGAGTTAGTTAGGAAACACTTTACCACTTTCTAAGTAGATTTACGTTCCTGCTTGTATTTCCCGTAATTAAAACATCTATGTACTTTCGAGTTATTATATGTAAACTTTTCCACTATTATCTAATTTCCCTACTTTCTTGGGCCATAACAACAAAATCGTTTGTTACTTGCATAACTTGACGCATTTGAAAAGTATACAGGTTGTTCACTTTTAAGATATATGAGAAACTTTGGGTAAAACATAATGAAGATGGATACCGTTGTAACACTCTAAATCCCCAAATTACGCTAGATCGATTTCAGTACCCTTTATACTGAAACCTTAAGTTTTAGTTTTAAAGTAACCCTGAGTAGTTTATTAAGCAGTCATCACCCTCTTAAACACAAACTACGTAGGGAGTCAATGAATATAAGTGAATGATCCCAAGTATTTAAAAAGGTTACATGCTCTACTATTTGAAAACATGGAATGCACCAATTAAGTTAGGCGACCCTCACCCGATCACTTAATCCAATAGATGCGAAACCTACAAACTATAACAAAGAAACCCGTTGACGGTTGGTTCAGAGGTGTCTGGTACTGAACTTGGTAGGGAGGACCACGGTCTGATCCCCGCAACTTTCAATTGGGTGAATAAAAGGAGGTTACCACATATATGTTCCAGAACCTCGTGCATAAAAGGATCATATTCACTAACCGACTACTCTACTATGTGCGTGTAAAGATAAAGGGCTTAATGTGATTGCACTTGAATGAAAATGGGTGAAATAAAGTGAAAATAATTAGGTTGAGCTATAATGGCATGGATAGAATTGGTCTACAAAACAGGGGGCGTTTAGTGTTATTATTGTATCTTTAGTGTGATGTTGAGCTTATGTTCCCACGAAAACATAGGCACAACCACTTACAATTTGAATTGCATCATGTATTCGCATTTAACTTGTAATCTACCGATTTTCATACTGACCATATTGCTTGAGGACAACAAAAGGTTCAAGCTTAGGGGAATTTGATAACACGAAAAGTCATAGCATATTCCGCCCGATTTACATAGATAATGTTTCCGATTTTTCGTTAATTATGTTGCATTATGTCTCTATTTGTAGTATGTTTCACGTATTTACTTTCTGCAAAGCCTACTTGAGAAAAGGAAGAAATATATTGAAGAAATGAATAAGAAATGGAAGTTTATGAGGGAAATACACTAGAATCTGTGTCAGAAGCCTGTGACGGTCGTCACAGCTTCATGACGGTCAACACAAGTTTTGGATGTGTGCCCCCCGGCACACAAAGCATGACGATCGGCACAAAGAAGAAATGCATGCCCCACGTGATGAAATACGTGCCACTTGCCACAAAGCACAAAATCTCTTCTTTACTTCAGTTACTTACGAAGTCTTCACGAGAAACGCTTTTTCCTCCGGTTTTCCATCCATGCACATAGAACGGTGTTGCACCCCAAAATTTACCCTCCTAATTGCACTTTTATGCTGGCTTGGACTTTGCATTCATCTGCATCATTCCAATGGGTCATGTGCATAGCACGCATTTTCATAAAATAGATCGCCTGAGGTTCAAAAGACCAGCAGTTAGGGAGCTAGGGTTTACAGCTGATTTGAGGTGTATGTGTTGAATAAGTTTGATTATCCAGGGTCGTCCTGGTGTATAAGACTGTGGAACTAGGGATTTTGAGCATGCTCATTTTTGGACTTCTTCTCCACCAAGTTACAGGGCTAATATCTTCTGATAAACAACTGGTTATAGGTCATTCTGGTCAAGAACTCCAGGGCCTGACCTAGCATATGTGGGCTTCGAATCATGGCGTCTCTTCATATAAGTATGCTTATCATTTGATCAGGATTAAAGACTATGACATGGCATTCATCCACTCTTCAGTTAATCAATTTAGGTTTTGTTGAATCATGGTTCAAAGATGTTTCATCCGGATATTTCTCTGTGCATCTGAACTGAGGAATCGATATTGTGAGGTGTGGTTAACAAGATTTCTTTCTCTTCACGATATAATTTTTTTATCCAGTCTCGGCAAGTGCGGAGATTTTCATTTTTTTGTGACTAGGATTTCGTGTCAAAGGAATTCTTCAATGATCTAAACCCTATCATCTATCTGTAAAAATGTTCCTCATGACGTTAATTTCAAGTTGAGATAACCGGTCTCTAAGGACGGAGGATCAAATTGTGAAGTATAATTCACGACCTAGGATATGAATTTGGGGACTCCTTATTAATCAAGGAAATTATTTTTCTTATCATTGTCATTTGTTGTCTGCAATACAAGTGGATTTGGATAGAAGAAGACCTCTTATTGAAGGATCCATGCAAGGAGATTCAGGGTTCATTCATAATTTGATTCAGGAGTTTCATGCAAATATGCAACAGAAGTTTAATTCATTTATCTTGAATCATGGTTCATTTTATATAAATCAAGGAAAACTTGGAATTTAAATGCTAAGAAGAAGAAAAAGCCCATTCAAAATCCATTTAAATGGTTACTTTGGTTATAGTTGTTAAATTGGATCAACTTTCCTTGAAGAGTGAGTGTGTGGATTGTTTGAAGTTCGAGGGATAGATAAGGATCATTCATCATCCAATGTTCATTATTTGAAAATCATCTTGATTCAAACATCATGGAATTCATCAGTCGAGTATTGATTCGAGTCCATTCAAATAATCAAGCATCATTTAAGGTTCTAATTAAGTTCTTCAAATCCCACTCAAATGACATCAGAATCTATTCAAGTGTATTTCATTCACTCAGGTTCAAATACATTTCAAATATACCATTAAGAAACCATATTTTCCATTATGAGATTGGTCTCTATACATCATTATTACTTTAACCAACTCATACAAAATACATTTGAACCAAAGTTCATAAATTCTGAACTTTAGATACTATCTTCATCTTCCAACTATTCTTCATGCTTCTTTGCCAATTCCTTTGGTAACCTTCAATCCAATCAACATACTTCATGTATCATGTGTCCATTTCAAGCCTCCACCATGCTAGCTTTTACGAAAACATCTCCAAATCAGTTCACGACTCGTCCACACAATCCTAAAATATGACAAAAAAGTCTATACATGCTTCGCCATCACTTTAGTCTTGCCTTGCACTTCATGCACCCACATGGCTGACCCTGTATAAAAAAGAAAGAAAGGAGTTATCTGATTTAAATACTGATAGAAGCAGGGTATTTCAGGAGGGTAGATACTTGGTGAATGGAAACTTTGGTTTATCAAGTGAGAAGAATCAAGACGAGGATCTAGAATACGTGACTCCTAGACAAAATGGTGGTGTGATTTCGAAAACTGGAAGCACGGGAAAGGTGGAGTATGTTGTTGATGAGTTTAATATAGAATTGTGTTCTGATGCTGGGTGTTTGAAAGGGGTGGCTTGGATCCTGATCTCATAGATGAAAAGATAGAGGAACAGTGTCATGCTTCAGGAGATTCTTATAATGAAATTCAGGATGATACGGTTGAAAGATCTGTAGAAATGGAGGATGACTCCATTGACACTGATATCATTAACAGTGATACAAATGGCCAAGAAATGGGAATATCTAATGCAACCGAGGATGATCATGCCGGATCAAATTCAGAGCATCTGGAAACAATTGGTGAAGCAGGAGGATCTTCTCCCGTTGTGGATGAAAACAAACTAATTGAAACTGCTGAAAGCTCATTCCTGTCAGAAACTTCTTTTGCTAATGAGATGAAGGTTGTCCAGGCTACTGCGGCTGATCCAGAAGAAGGGAATACAAAAGTTTACCTGTCAAAGATTTCGAATGAAGAAAATCAAGGAAATTATGATAAGTCATTTGTTGTTCAAGAACTTGAAAAGATACCAGAGAATAATGTGAATGAGAAGCAAACTAATCAGATTGCTAATGAACAGGAGCTTGATTTTTCATCTAGAAAACCTGTTGCTACTAGCACCCCTCTTGATCATCCTGTTGGCCTTAGATATGCAGCTCCATTGTTGAAACCTGCTCCTTGGGCAATGCAACAGCCAACGGATATAACAGAAAAACAAAATAGAATTTCAAACAAAAATTTCAACTTCCAAAAAAAACTACTAACAGAACTAACAGTAGCACACCATCACTTTGTATTAACAATTTTACCACCTATCCAAGTTACTAGCAGTTTTAAAACTATCAGGTTCTATTTCTAACCCTAACTAATATTTCACTAACTAATTTTTCAGTTTTAACTAACATATCTAATCCTTTTTTTACTGCAACTAATATTTTCATCAAAACCAAAATCCTAACCTGCTTACTTCAATCAACATCAGAATTTCAACATTACCTAACTTTTATCTCATAACAGAAAACATAACAGAATGTTCTAACTTTTTCCTAACAGATTTGCTAAGCCTCCTAACTAACCATAACAGAATTGTTTTCTAACTAATTTCTAACAGAATTCCTATCTTCTCCAAACAAGTCCAACTAACTTATAAAATTCGTAACAGAAATATAACAGATTCCTAACTACCACTTATCAATTACAAAAAACTCAACAGAATTCTTCAAGCAACTAACTAACTTTTTTCTAACTCTGTAACTGACTTTTAGCAAACATAGGACTAACAAATTTCAGTTTAAAACTCTTAGCAGAAAAACTAACCTCTAACAGATATAACAGATTTTCTACTCAGTTAAAAGGGGGATACGATTCATTCATAAAGGAGAACTATCAGAAACTCACCCAAAAAAAAAGCACTCTCTCTGAACCTTCATTCACCTTCATCACCTTCATCCACCTGCAACCTTTCTTAACCTTCAACCTCACATTTCTTCCCTATCAGCGGCCTCACTACAACTTCATCATCTTCATCTATTCTCAAACCTGCTTCTGTAATCAATCCACAAACTTCATCGTTTATCAATCTTCAAGATCCACACATCACCTTCTGCATCAGCAATCGGCAACGACAATTTCGGATTTGCAACAATAATAACAGTGTCTTCATCATTGATGCCTCATCACAACAACTTTCTCCATCGCGATTATCACAACATCGATGCACAAAAAAATGCAGAAATAAGAGCAGAATCATAGAAGAAGAAGTGAAGGACGAAATCATCAAAATCGTCGATTAGAGGACTTACCAGTTTCTCAACGGTGTTGAAGGGGCGTCGAACTTCTCTCTGGTAGGTAGGCATCGAAACTCGTTATATCTTCAATATCTTCTGTATCTTTCGCATATTTGTATGGCTTGAAGTGTTCATTGAAGAAGATGATGAAAGAAAGAGAGACGAGGACGATACGGAGCTTTGCATCGAGAGGAAGGTTGATACAAATTGGAAGAAGGTCGAGACGAAGCTTCCGATGGCGTGGGAAGATGAAGAGTGACACCACGCCGCGTGAGAGAGGAAAGAAGAAGACCTTGTGAATATGAAAATCCACTCTCCTAACCCTAACAACAAAAGTGGCAACGTTGCCGTTTCAATGTGTCTCTTCTAGTTTTTTAATTATTTTATTTCATTATTAGTTGATAAATCTGAATAAAGCATAGTACTAATTGAATTTTTTTGGTGGCATAACAAAAAAACTGCTTTGGATATCTCTAGACTGGGCTTCTGCGCCACTTCTGATGGCATGACCAACATTCTGCTACAATACACCGCTGAATTCAGCCCGCACCCCTTGGACTTGTTTTTTTCTATTTGCGATTTCTTTTGAATAATTTTGTTAATAGCTTAGACTTGTTTTAATTTTCTTCACATGATAAAAATAATAAAAATAAGTAAAATTTGTTAGATTTTTCTTATTTTTATTTTTAGGAATTAATTTGTGGTTATCCGATTATTCGAAATTCATGATTCACCTTTGCTTGTTGAGATTTAAATCTTACGCAGGTTTATTATGCGATATGCGGATACGCTTGAAATTTTGATTGTGATTTATTTTCACATCGATGATGCTTCAACACTTATTCCGAGCATTGGATTTCTAACTCTTTTCTTTGTTGATGCTAGCAGCTCGCGAGATCATCGGGTTTCTTTGCTTTTTGCTTTGCTCTACGGGCTAGTACTTGTTTGGTATATTTTCTTTCTACTTTCACCCCGCATTTATCGCTTCCTATAGATTGTGTGAAGTATGATAACATTAGGTTTAGAAATAGGCTAGTCTCCCCTTGATTTTTCTTTCTTTTGGATATGCATTTAAAACAAAAAACTTATTTCTTACAAACTTCAAAATACTTAAAAATTTACTGACGAGAATCATATCTTTGTTAAGTTGAGAGATGATAAGCGGGTTTCTTCTCGACCTTATTGTTCTCTTATTCTAAGCTTTGGTGTGGCTCAAGTCTCAAAGACTTATTTCATGAATAAGTAGAGAAATGGCTAAAATCTCTCTCTTGAGGTCAACTAGCTGTTATCTACAAGCAAAAACACCAAAAAACACAAACTCTTTTTCCTGTGGGCGTTTCTTTCAAACTTTTTTCAAAAGAACATGTTAATTCACTTGTGCTGACGCGTAAGTCTCCAAAGGTCGAGTTGTGGCAGAAGGCGAAATTAATATTGTTCATCAAAAACAAACACGAACCAATTCAAACCTTTTTGTGCGCCCAAGCACATTTTCTCCAAAAAAATTTAAAAGAGCGTGTTAATTCACTTCTTTGCTGACGCGTAAGTCTCCAAAGGTCGAGTTGCGGCAGAAGGCGAAATTAATATTGTTCACTAAAAAATACAAACCAACAAAAAATATATAAGTCGAACTACGGCTGCTCTGATTCCTTAAAAGGGATACGTAGGCATCGGGGTAGGGCCCGAACGAGCACAACTTTTCTTTTCCCTACATTCTTTTATCCTTTCTTTCGCATGCATTCTCCCTTCAGTAGTATAGTAAACAATAAGCATAGATTAAACACACCCATAAGATAGACAACAAGAGTGGATATCATAGAGTACTACGGGCGTGTGGGGTGCTAATACCTTCCCCTCGCGTAACAGACTCCCTTACCCTTATCTCTCGGTCGCAAGACCGTGACTTCTCCCTTCTCAGGTTTTCTCGATGTTTACCTTTCCCTGCACGTGGGATAAAAGATGTTCGATGGCGACTTCATTGTTTGATGATTTTCAGCCGGTTGTTTCAGCTGGCGACTTCACTGGGGAAGAGGTCGACCAAATGCTGGTCCATCCCGAAGTCGATCCTAGCTCTTGTTTTCTTTTCTTTGGGTGTTTATTTTTATGCTTTTAGTTTACTCAATTGTACATGTTTATCTGAGCATATGTTCGCATCACACTTTACTGTCTTCCATATACTACTGTTGTACTGGATCTGCTTCTTGTTTGGATGGGGATGTTACTATTGAGGTAAAAGGCCTAGTACCCAGGCCAGAGTGCACTAGGACACCTAGGAATAGAGTGGGGGCATGACGGTTATAGGACGTGGTCCGATTAGTGCAGTCATGTCATATACCACGCTCGGATGAGGTTCAATCGGAGGTACTTTCATCATGCACGTCTGTGTTGCGATGATTTTACTTTCAAGCGAACCCGTGATTTTCGAGTTACCATTATCTCACCCTGACCTAGTCTTCACACGCGAGTGGGGAGGGAATTCTTATCACAGGTATAGTTAGTGACTATATTCAGACGGTTACTTTTGGTTATGTCCTGGATTTCTGCTAACAATTATGAGGTTCTCAGATTTATTTTCTGAGGATCCAACTATGATCTTCAGGGATTTCTTCCGATTATGTTTCAGACCTGTAATCTCGGTATTAACAGAATGTGGAGAGGCGGTACAACATGAATCAATATCATGGAAGTAGTAACCCCATGATCATTCGCACACACATCATAGCATATTTACTTTTCAAATATATATATATATATATATATATATATATATATATATATATATATATATATATATATATATATATATATATATATATATATATATATATATATATATATATGTCGATAATTAATTTGCATGCGCATTGTCATTTCCAGGATCTCTCTAGGGTTCCCTTTTCCTCTAAAGAATGGCAAACAACATTGATATCATCCTAAAGACAAAGAGGGATAACTTCAGCTATCAGTTTCGTCCTAGTATTTGGCCCTCTCTTAACGAGCTCAGAGACCTCATGAATTGTCAACAAATGGGAATTTTTGGTGAAAGATATGGGAATCTCCTATCTTTGTTGGATGCTCGGGTTGACGATAAGGCTGTACAGACTTTGTTACAATTTTATGATCCGGAGTTGTGTTGTTTCACATTTCAAGACTACCAGTTAGCACCTACTCTTGAGGAGTATGCTCATCTTCTCCATATTAAGCTCACCAGTCATGTTCCATTTGTTCGAGTCCCTTTTGAACTTGACTTTGAGGCCATTGCTAAGGTTCTTTATTTGAGCCTTAACGATGTAAAATGGAAATGGAGACGTAACAAAGTCACTCGTGGTCTTCTTGTAGATTTCTTGGTAAGTAAGGCTAAGGAAATGGCAAACGCAGGAAATTGGGACGCTTATTATGCTTTGTTAGCTACTATCATTTACGGAGTTGTCTTATTCCCTGAGATTAAAGAAATCATAGACTTGGCTTCTCTTTGCGTCTTCATGAATAACAATCTTATACCGACGCTATTAAGGGATACTTACACGCCATCCACTCCAGGCATGGAAAGAAAGGAGTAGTGGTATGTTGTACACCCATGCTTTACAAATGGTTCATGGCACAGTTACCCACCAAAGGGCCATTCAAAGAAGATCCTCGTTCATGGGCATCCAAAGTGATGACACTCACTGTGCATGTTTCTCTGATGTTCTGCTCATGGGAACAAAAGGGGTTATCAACTACAATCCAGTACTTTCTCTTTGCCAATTAGGTTATGCCATGAGGCGCAAACCCACGACCAAGGAGGTCGAACCTATGTATTTCAAAAAAGGAGAAGATCCAGAATTGCTAAAGAAAGTGGAGATTGCTTGGGCACATGTTGGAAGGAAGGTGTGATCGGTGGATCTGGAACTGACTGTTTAACGCTGGTTCGCGAAATGTCGCGGAAGCAAGAGTCGCCACCGTCTTTTATTTTCTCTAAATGGAAAGGACAAAAGCACAGAAAAATTCCTTATAGAGATTGCTCTCGGTTCGGGAGGTAGGTTATAGAAAGGGAAGGTGTTAGCACCCTTTCTATCCATGGTTATCCATGGGCTCTTAGATACTTGCTCATTTGTGTTTTCAAAATTGTTTGTTTGCTTTTCAACTGTGGGTTTAAAAAAGTTTCTTTGAAAATTTCAGTTCGACTCTTGTATCAGCCCTCAAGAGTGTTTGAAAAGTTGCTTTCGAAAGCTTTTTGAAAAGTGTCGGTGTGAAAAGTATTTTTGAATTTGTTTTGAAATTAGAGCAAGTATCTAGAGTCGTCTACCTACCCTAAGGAATTTGTCTGTGTAAATGTCCTTTAAAGTAGTGCCATCCCACCATTGAGAGGTAGGTAGCACCACCGTTGGAGGTGTTCGGGTCAATTCGAGGTTCGGGACATGGTGATCACCAGAGCAATGGGAAGACACCTTAGAAGCTACCCTCATGCCAGGTTCCCGGATCATGAGGACTTACTAAGACATCCTCTACTCGACGATCACCTTTCGAGGCAAGGCAACAGTGAGGCGTACCCTAGGGGTGGTGTGTGATTTGTGTGTCATGTTCAGTTATTTTGTCTTGCTCATGTCATGGGTGATCTATGCGTTTGTTTTTATTTATTGTCATTCATTCTTGCATGCATTTTATTAGCAGTTAAAAATTGCGAAAAAGGTAAAGTTCTAAACTATTACAAAAGGCGCGGGTCCACATCGCCAAAATTTCCAGGACCCGATTTGACAGAAAAATAAAGAATTAAAGAAAAGTAAAGTGCGAAAGATAAATATTTACATGGCTTTGGGAGAGGTACATAAATATTAAAGGAAAAGAAATAAATACGCGAATTGAATTAAACTGGAAACGAGGGCGTTGGACCCTTTTTAATGAAACTAAATTAAATTATTAAATTAATTAAAATTAAAAAGAAAAAAAGAAATTATTTTTTAGTTTTTTGTATTTATGAGAATTTAATGAAATTAAAACCTAATTCTACAATTTTTTAATTTATTAAGAAAATATGACAATTATCTAAAATTAAGCCTAATTAATTAATTGCAACTTGATTTATAAAAATAACGAATTAAGAATTAATAATTAATATAGTAAAATAAAAAAAGGATGAAAAATGCTTGAAACCCTAATTCTACCAATTTTAGATTTTATTGAAAAATGTTAAGATTAAGTCCTAAATTAAAAACTAAGTTAATTAATGAATTTTATTTACAAAAAATATTAATTAAATAAATATATTTTAATTTTGTCCTTTCTAATTTTTTTGTGTTTTTTATATATTTTATGAAAATATTGAATTAATTAAAAGTAATAATTGAAATAAATAAAAAGAATGAAAAAAATGTAAAAAAGCTTGCAAACCTAGGGGGGTCTGTCCCCATTTTGGGAGGTTTTTTGCTTAGCAATTTGGGCCCAAGCATCTTTGGCCTCGTTGACTTCCATGCCAGCGTGTAGCGCTTTTGACTCACGTCCATGATGTTCCTCAAACTGTGGCCCTCTGATTGATCTTGGCATACGCGTGGCAAGCTGGAAATTGTGGACGCACGGTGTTCCTTAGTGTTGAAACTGCATAGAAGCGTTAAATGAAAAATAATATGAAAGGGGGTGGGGACCTGGGATCGAACCCAAGTCCTGTTGGTTTATCCATGTGTACGCCTGCCAACCGTGCCAAACGTGCATCTTGTATATGTAATAGTAAACAAATATTATAAGAGAAAATAATGGCTAGTGGAATTTCCGCGCGAAAATTTGTATAAACCAATCCACGCTGGCCACCTACGCGTCTTCCTCGTTTTGCTTTTTTTTCCTGAAACACAAAAAGAATGGGCAACGGTTTTGAACCGTCCCCAAAAGCATCATTATAGAAAATAACGATTAGGCCATATGGCCATATAAATTAGGCGCGAGGGTGGATTTTGCATCGTCCAAGCATGCTGAATTGAATGGCCTAAGTTTCATGTTCCAATTTTGCAGTAGTGAGAAATGCCTAAATCAAAAGCTTGGTAACCCTAAATATCTTTAATGGCGAATCCTTCAATAATGCATAAAAACTCAATTGAAATATATGGTTAGCTTCAGAATACATCAATTAGCAAGAATCCATGAAAAAAATGCAATGAATGTGTTTGAATTTTAAAACACGATTATGCCAAAAGAATGATACAGTTTGACTTGTATCTACCAATTCTCAAGGTTTCAGGCTATGCTATTGATTCAATCTCCTTCCTTGAAGCTTCATCAAGCCAATGGAATGGATATTTTGCCTTGAATCGCCTTGTATCCCTGTTTTCAGTTTTCAATTTTTAAGCAAAAAAATCAAGTGTGGTTTTCTATGTATGGCGCAGCTTGGAGTCTTTTCTGAATAGGGTTAGCTTGCATATATATATGTATCAATGATTTAGGTCAAAGAAATTGATCAAAAATCCATGAATTAATGAAAAGGATATTTGATTTTCAAGCCATAATTTTCCAAATCTTTTTCATGCTTTTTGGCTTCAATCACATCCAATCACCTTTGATTCTTTCCTTATTTGATTGTACACGAAATATTGATCCTATTCTATGCACAAAAAGATTCAAAACATTAGGTTTGGTATTTTTCATGTATTTTATTTAATTAAATGAATTATTAATAATAAAAAATCCAAATAAATAAATAAAAATGATAAAGAACTTCCCTTTGGGCCAAATGGTCGTGCACATGTCTTGGATGATGAATTGTGGAAGAAAAAGAGGCCCATTAGCAATTTTAGGTCATTTGAAGCAATGTTGACTTTTCAAAATATCCAAAAATTTCCCAACTTCCACAAGGCATAACTTGCTCAATTTTTAAGCTTTGATCATGTTCTTGGACATTTTGGAAAGGTCTTTGAGTCCTCTAACCAATGTGTTTTGTCCCATGTCATTTTGATTTACCAATCACAAGTTATGGCCTTTGACTTAAAATGCCTTTTTGTTGACTTTTGAAAATGACCTATAATGTTGAAATTGATAACTTTTTGTGAGAGAATTTCTTGGACTTGAAGTGTGAAGAGGAGTTGTAGGAAATGTCTTTCTCTTCAAAATGAGCTTTGGATGGAATTTTTATGATGATCCATGTGGAAGTTATGCCTTGGTCAAGTTACAGTTGACTTTTTCAACTGTCCAAATATGGAAACTTTTGCATCTTGAGACTTTTTGAGCCAAGCTTTGAGAATCATGATCAAGCATTGATCAAATGATGTTTGTGGCTTCAAAATGAGATGTTGACCAAAAATTTGGACTTTTGACTGTCAAATGACCATTTTGCCCCTACAGTTGACTGTAGTGCAATTAGGGTTTTTGACTGTGCAATTTTGTGCTGTGAGTCTTGAAACTTGGTATGAGGATGCTTTACCATATTTGTAGGCATGTGGGACTTGATTGGACCCTTGGAAACTTCTTTTTACTTTGTCAGAACCAAAACCCTAATTTTGACTGTTAGGAGGCCCTTGAACTGTGCAACCCTTGGGGAATTTTGAAGCTTTGACTTGGCAAATTTTGAAGAATATGGGAGGGCAAATTTTGGGGTACAACAGTTGCCCCTGTTCAATCTTCTTAGACCTGAGGATGCAGATTGGCTGACGTGCCTTTCGTAATCCGAAGGTGGAAGATGATTGAACACTAGAGTGCCCAGAAATTTGCGCTCACATAGTAGCAGTGTGATGGTGGAATGGGCTTATAGATTCCATTTGGAGATTGATGGATAGGATGACGATGGGCTTATAGATGCCATGCTAAGAGATGATGGATAGGATGATGGGCTTATAGATGCCATTTGGAGATTGATGGATAGGATGATGGGCTTATAGATGCCATGCTAAGAGATGATGGAAGGTGGATGGGCTTATAGATGCCATCTGGATGCTGATCGCGTAAGAGATTCTTTAGCGAGCACTTGCGTACCTGCAAAAGAAAAATGATTACCTGACCTGTTACAGGAGCTGGTCTTCAAATTCTTTGTATAGATGTGTCCTGACTGGTTACAGGAGCTGAATCTGGATCTTCAAAAGGTGATGAATGAACCAGGGATGGTTACTACCTCAACGGGACGGTGAGAGAACCTTGGATGACTTCTACCTCAACAGCAATCATTGAGAAAATCTTGGGATGATTATTACCTCCGCAGGATCGGGGAGAGAACCAAAGGCGACTACAACCTCAACAACAATCATTGAGAGAATCTTGGGATTACCACCTCCGCAGTATCGGGGAGAGAACCATAGGCGACTACAACCTCAATAGCAATCATTGAGAGAATCTTGGATAACTTCAACTTCAACAACAATCGTTGAGCGAAATCTGGGATTACCACCTCCGCAATATCGGGGAGAGAACCATAGGCGACTACAACCTCAATAGCAATCATTGAGAGAATCTTGGATAACTTCAACTTCAACAGCAATCGTTGAGCGAAATCTGGGATTAGCACCTCCGCAGTATCGGGGAGAGAACCATAGGCGACTACAACCTCAATAGCAATCATTGAGAGAATCTTGGATAACTTCAACTTCAATAGCAATCGTTGAGCGAAATCTGGGATTACCACCTCCGCAGTATCGGGGAGAGAACCATAGGCGACTACAACCTCAATAGCAATCATTGAGAGAATCTTGGATAACTTCAACTTCAACAGCAATCGTTGAGCGAAATCTGAGATTACCACCTCCGCAGTATCGGGGAGAGAACCATAGGCGACTACAACCTCAACAGCAATCATTGAGAGAATCTTGGGTGACTTCGACTTCAACAGTGACGCTGAGCGAATCTTGGGATGATTACTACCTCCGCAGTATCGGGGAGAGAACCATAGGCGACTACAACCTCAACAGCAATCATTGAGAGAATCTTGGATGACTTCTACTGAGTCTTTATCAGGAAAATCTGTTAGGGGTCGATTTAGTTGGACTAGAGAAGGCCTTGGACTGGATAAGAAACAGAAAAATCTGAACCGGTCTAGGTCTTGAAATCTTCAACTGGAATAAGCGTCAGAACATCGCCATGCCTGGGTCACATCCGAACCATATCTGGAAGGAAATCTGGAAGAAGTATCAGAACATCGCCATAACTGGTTCACATCTGAACTATATCTAGAAGGAAATCTGGAAGAAGTATCAGAACGTCTCCATATCTGGTTCACATCTGAACTATATCTAGAAGGAAATCTGGAAGCAGTATCAGAACGTTGCCATATCTGGTTCACATCTGAACTATATCTAGAAGGAAATCTGGAAGAAGTATCAGAACGTCGCCATATCTGGTTCACATCTGAACTATATCTAGAAGGAAATCTGGAAGCAGTATCAGAACGTTGCCATATCTGGTTCACATCTGAACTATATCTAGAAGGAAATCTGGAAGCAGTATCAGAACGTCGCCATATCTGGTTCACATCTGAACTATATCTAGAAAGAGTTGCGATAGTTGATAGTAATCATCTTTGTATTGACCTTTCCTGAAAGGTAAAGCATCAGTTGTATGCAAGATCATGATGCATGAACTGTATGCCCTCAAAATTAATGAGATTTGTGTAGTATGATGCATATGCATGCTATAATGTATGAAGATGTTATGTTTATGAACATATGTTTTCGTCTTAGGAAAATAAATCCTTGACGAGTGTCGGGAAGTCACTCCTGGGCTGCTGTTGAAGAATAGATTTTTGCCTCCGCTGAGATGATAGTTGCAAGAATACCGGTAGGAGAAGATAACTCCATTGGGGAATGAACTTGGCGAATGGATTACTCTGCGGGGAGAAAAGTACTCTAGCGATCTTACTGGGAAGCAATACTCTGTAGGGAGAGAGGTACTTTGTTGAGTTGTTGATAATTCCACTGGGGATACCATTGTTATGTTGGAAGTATTAATAGACTTTGCTGGGGATAAGGAGACTTTGTCGAGGACGCTCTTTCCATGGCTTTTGGCTGAGGATAACCCAGTTATATCCTGGTACGGAAATAACTCTTTGAATAAAGCCGGGAGACGCGTTCGTGTTCTGCGAGGATAAGCTTCCAGAACCTACTGGGGATAAGCTTACTGCTTGGGGAGATGGATTCCAACTCTCTTGGGGAAACTGGATTGGACTCTCCTGGGGAAGTATTGAACTGTATTGGTTGCGTTCTTCGACGGAACCTACCTTGATACCTTGGAGGACCGAACAATCAGATTGCTTAGACAACTCTTTATTGCCCCTGTTTCTGATGCGGGAGAGGAAGATACCTGTGGAGGTGCTTGATGATTGTTGATGGACAAACCTCCTTCTGGTAGGCAAGTGACGAGATGACAGGACATAGTCGTACGCTTTAATCCCTAACTTTTGCCTGGACCGCCCTTTCGGGTTTTCAGTCCACCGGGATACCCTTTTTTGCCCAAGCCGCCTTTTCAGGTTTTCGACTTGCCGGGTGTACAGTTTATTTTCATTTCATCCTTTATTTTTGCTCGAACCCTTTTGGTTCGCCGGGAAGCCCTTATTTTTGCCTAGGTGTGTCAACCTAGCGGGTCTTTGATTTTGCGTAGTATTTTTTCGACTATGTCCATGCTCTCAGAATATAGGGAGTTGCCCCTGTTAGAAGTGTTTGGTTGCCCTGCTACCAGAAGATGTCTGATTAGGCAAGATTCGTTGTCAGAATGCCCCAAGTGACTTAGGCGGAGATTTGCCCCAGGCTATTTGGCCTTTGAGAGATTGTCCAAATCTTGACTTAACTGCCCCAGACGATGGACAATAGTCATGCCATGCCCCTTGATTGGAAGTGCTTCTGTTCATTAGGCTTTCGTCGTGCGAACTTCTATGCTGTTCAAACAAAAAGTCATATGCAAACAAAGTTATGTTAAAAATGCAAAGCTTATGTCTGTCTTGAAGATTTTGAAAATGCATTCTTTTTCATAAAACAAATGAATGTTTGTAAAACATGATGTCAACTCCGTATTTTACCGTAGGCCTTAAGGAGTCAGGATACCTTTCGTAATAGTATGCTTTCGAACTAACCCATGCTTCAGCTAGGACTTTTAAGGGTTATAATGTGGCTTGGTTCACGGTTTAAGAAACAAAGGATAAAGGCTCGAATTTTATTTGTACCCACCCGCTCTTCGTGATGTTCTCCAAACCTAAACTCAGTTGATCATACGTTAGACCTTGTTTGAGTCTTTGCTCTAGTATACAGTGGTGGTTCGAATGTTGACAATTTATTTTGGATAGGCAGTCATTTTTTGTTTTTGTGGAGGGTTTGTGAGACCTCTTTTCTTTTTGATTTGATTATCCCTGTTTTTTTTTTGCCTGAACTGTTTCCTTTTTTGGAATTACAGTCAGCGGGATGTCCCAGTTCCATAAGTCCCCTTTATAGGTTTTGACTTTTTGGGCTTTTCATTTATGAATTTTTTTTGGTAATGACTGTCTGTCCTTTTGATTATTCTGAACCATCACTGTCTTTTGTTTTGTAAAGACCTCTTTGGTGCCATTCGTTATGCACTTGGATCAACTGAGAGAACTACCCTGCCCCAGGTTTTGTTACGGGTTTTAAATTTCGAAAAGAAAAACTCCTACTTCTTTGGCTCAGAGGGGTTGACGAGGGATTATCTTCCTTATTACTCCAGTGTTTAGGGATTGAAACAATGCCTGTACTTCATCAGCGGGGTCTGTTCAAAAGCATACTGTAGATTATGGTATCGTTTTCGTCATCCTCCCTCAAGAGGCTTAGAATTATTAACCGAGAGTTGATCATCACAAAAATATGAAAACAGTTTTGAATATAATGAAAATAATTGTATTAATTCCCAAAACAGACATATGCGATGCATTAATGAATAATAGAGTTTGCTATGACATTAATTATTTGTATGAGCAAAGAAAAATACAACTCGGAAATTCAAATAAACAAAAGGTCTTCAATGATTGGGCAACGGAGCAGTGATTATGTTCGGAGTCTCAGGTACTTCAAACTGAATCTCTCCAGCGTCGATCATGTCTTGAATCTTGTTTTTGAGAGGCCAGCAGTTGTCCGTAGTATGCCCCGGGCTATCAGAATGGTATGCGCACCTATCGTTGGGATGGTAGTTCGGAGCAGAAGTGTTCGGATTCCGAAGAGGAGCCCTTAAGGTGATCAGCCCGGCCTTCAACATTTGTTGTAGTGCTTGATCCAGCGACATGTTGATCTTGGTATACTGTCGTTTGGGTGCGACCTCCTTGCGTTGCTGCCCCTGTCCTTGTTGAGCAGGTCTAGGATTGGAGATCTGGGTTGCCCCTACCTCATGACGGCTCTTTTTACCGTGCACAGCATTGGACTCTTTCTTTCCATGATGAGGCTTTTTATCCGAAGATGCAGTCTCTTGAATCTTTCCAGACCTGATGCCAGCTTCTATTCGCTCTCCGGTCAAGATAAGATCTGTGAATCCAGCAGACGAATTCCCAATCAGGTGGTTATAGAATGGACCAGACAGGATCCCCAAGAACATGTCCACAAGTTCGCGATCAGTCAGCGGTGGTTGTACCCTACCAGCCAGGTCTCTCCATTTCTGCGCATACTCTTTAAAACCTTCTCCCGATCCTAGCGACATACCCTGGAGTTGGGTACGCGTAGGAGCGAGGTCGGCATTGTACTGATACTGCTTGTAAAAAGCAGTAGCCAACTCCTCCCAGTTACGAACCTTGGTCCCATCTAGCTGATAGAACCATTCGAGATGAGTCCCTGAAAGACTTTCCTGGAAGAAGTGGATCCACAAGTTCTTGTCCACAGTATACGGTTGAATCTTCCGCACATAAGACCTGAGATACAGCCTGGGACAGGACGCCCCATCGTACTTAGCAAAAGAGGGTGCTTTGAATTTATGTGGGATCACCACTCCAGAAATTAGACCCAAATCTCCGAAATCCAAACCAGGTACTTGTTGAATTTCCATTGCATTCAGACGGTCTTCCAACTGTTTGTACTTGTCCTCGGCAGGAGGGTATTGTTCGTCGTTGAAATCTATCTCATTGTCGGAGACCACTGGACTGGGAACCCTTTCCTCCGGATGACTGCCTTCCCCAACAGATGGAGTGGTCCTCTCAGTTTCAATCTGAGGTGTATTCCCAGATCTGCGCCTAGGGCTGAACAAAACAGTCCTCTTCTTCTTCTTCTGAATCAGAGTCTTCAATTCTTTTTGACCCTGAGCTAGGCTCACAATCAACTCCTGGAACTGGGCATTCTGAGCCTGGAGAGCCTTGATGGATTGCTCAGTAGATGATTCAGGATTCATGACGATTGGCTGAAATAAACAGCGAAGAAGGTAAGCAACCTGTCAAAAGGGTACCTGCAATGCAATGATATGCACGATATGCATGCCATGTTTTCAAGGACCTCGCGGGGTAAACAAGAAGATTTGTTAGAATTTGGGTCCAGTAGCTTGATTGAAGGAACTCCATGTTGCTGAGAGTCCTTCTTCAAGGGTCAAAGGCTCACCATATCCAGTGGGTCATAGCTCCTGACAACCTTGGCTAGAGGAAAATAAATCCTCTTTGCCCCTTGCTAGATGTTTGATTTATCATGACCTGCATCACAAGCCTTTGAGATCCTTGAAATGGGTTAGGATGTATGCAATGGTATGATGTTATGCTATGCATGGGGTAGCGTAAGTGACCCTGTTATGAGTCCCAATTAAGGACTGCAAACCAAAACCTGCAAGAAACTTAGTAAACCCTGTTATGAGTCCCAATTAAGGACTATAAACAAAACCTGCAAGAAACTCAAGTGTCAGATAACAAGCATGCAAGTAGTCAAGTTGGAAGGCACACAAGTCACACAAGAGAAGCCCTTAGAGTTTAGGCCAGCATGAGGTCTAGGTGTTACCCTCTTTCAGTTGGTTGGTTCATACCTGTCCTATCAAAGTAACAGGGTTCTTAGAGGATCCCAATATCATTGACTACCCTCAATCGGTCATAACTCCAGCATTGCAATCTTTTCTTGCGGCCAGAACCATCACGAGAGTTTAGCCTCAATGGGCGTAGCATACTGCTACTGTTCTAATGGCCAAGTTGGGTCATTTAGGGTTCTAAGGTCTGTTGGTGCTTAATGACTCCTTGGAAGACCCATATTCTCCCCGTTTAAACACGAGGGATATCGGTACAGACCAAGGCGCCACACCAACGTAGCCACTGCTTCACCCATGTCGGTATACGCCGGACAGCTCCCTCACAGCTTATGCTACCTAAACAGGGTATCCCCAGATCCGGGTTAGGATCTATGTAACTCCCATGCAACCCACAATTTTAAAGCAAGCAAATCAATACAATTGAAAACACAGTTATGAACTAACCCTAAGGTACACCTCAATTTAAGTTTATGTCCCCAGCAGAGTCGCCAGTTCTGTGATCGGTGGATCTGGAACTGACTGTTTAACGCTGGTTCGCGAAATGTCGTGGAAGCAAGAGTCGCCACCGTCTTTTATTTTCTCCAAATGGAAAGGACAAAAGCACAGAAAAATTCCTTATAGAGATTGCTCTCGGTTCGGGAGGTAGGTTATAGAAAGGGAAGGTGTTAGCACCCTTTCTATCCATGGTTATCCATGGACTCTTAGATACTTGCTCATTTGTGTTTTCAAAATTGTTTGTTTGCTTTTCAACTGTGGGTTTAAAAAAGTTTCTTTGAAAATTTCAGTTCGACTCTTGTATCAGTCCTCAAGAGTGTTTGAAAAGTTGCTTTCGAAAGCTTTTTGAAAAGTGTCGGTGTGAAAAGTATTTTTGAATTTGTTTTGAAATTAGAGCAAGTATCTAGAGTCGTCTACCTACCCTAAGGAATTTGTCTGTGTAAATGTCCTTTAAAGTAGTGCCATCCCACCATTGAGAGGTAGGTAGCACCACCGTTGGAGGTGTTCGGGTCAATTCGAGGTTCGGGACATGGTGATCACCAGAGCAATGGGAAGACACCTTAGAAGCTACCCTCATGCCATGTTCCCGGATCATGAGGATTTACTAAGACATCCTCTACTCGACGATCACCTTTCGAAGCAAGGCAACAGTGAGGCGTACCCTAGGGGTGGTGTGTGATTTGTGTGTCATGTTCAGTTATTTTGTCTTGCTCATGTCATGGGTGATCTATGTGTTTGTTTTTATTTATTGTCATTCATTCTTGCATGCATTTTATTAGCAGTTAAAAATTGCGAAAAAGGTAAAGTTCTAAACTATTACAAAAGGCGCGGGTCCACATCGCCAAAATTTCCAGGACCCGATTTGACAGAAAAATAAAGAATTAAAGAAAAGTAAAGTGCGAAAGATAAATATTTACAAGGCTTTGGGAGAGGTACATAAATATTAAAGGAAAAGAAATAAATACGCGAATTGAATTAAATTGGAAACGAGGGCGTTGGACCCTTTTTAATGAAACTAAATTAAATTATTAAATTAATTAAAATTAAAAAGAAAAAAAGAAATTATTTTTTAGTTTTTTGTATTTATGAGAATTTAATGAAATTAAAACCTAATTCTACAATTTTTTAATTTATTAAGAAAATATGGCAATTATCTAAAATTAAGCCTAATTAATTAATTGCAACTTGATTTATAAAAATAACGAATTAAGAATTAATAATTAATATAGTAAAATAAAAAAAGGATGAAAAATGCTTGAAACCCTAATTCTACCAATTTTAGATTTTATTGAAAAATGTTAAGATTAAGTCCTAAATTAAAAACTAAGTTAATTAATGAATTTTATTTACAAAAAATATTAATTAAATAAATATATTTTAATTTTGTCCTTTCTAATTTTTTTGTGTTTTTTATATATTTTATGAAAATATTGAATTAATTAAAAGTAATAATTGAAATAAATAAAAAGAATGAAAAAAATGTAAAAAAGCTTGCAAACCTAGGGGGGGTCTGTCCCCATTTTGGGAGGTTTTTTGCTTAGCAATTTGGGCCCAAGCATCTTTGGCCTCGTTGACTTCCATGCCAGCGTGTAGCGCTTTTGACTCACGTCCATGATGTTCCTCAAACTGTGGCCCTCTGATTGATCTTGGCATACGCGTGGCAAGCTGGAAATTATGGACGCACGGTGTTCCTTAGTGTTGAAACTGCATAGAAGCGTTAAATGAAAAATAATATGAAAGGGGGCGGGGACCTGGGATCGAACCCAGGTCCTGTTGGTTTATCCATGTGTACGCCTGCCAACCGTGCCAAACGTGCATCTTGTATATGTAATAGTAAACAAATATTATAAGATAAAATAATGGCTAGTGGAATTTCCGCGCGAAAATTTGAATAAACCAATCCACGCTGGCCACCTATGCGTCTTCCTTGTTTTGCTTTTTTTTCCTGAAACACAAAAAGAATGGGCAACGGTTTTGAACCGTCCCCAAAAGCATCATTATAGAAAATAACGATTAGGCCATATGGCCATATAAATTAGGCGCGAGGGTGGATTTTGCATCGTCCAAGCATGCTGAATTGAATGGCCTAAGTTTCATGTTCCAATTTTGCAGTAGTGAGAAACGCCTAAATCAAAAGCTTGGTAACCCTAAATATCTTTAATGGCGAATCCTTCAATAATGCATAAAAACTCAATTGAAATATATGGTTAGCTTCAGAATACATCAATTAGCAAGAATCCATGAAAAAAATGCAATGAATGTGCTTGAATTTTAAAACACGATTATGCCAAAAGAATGATACAGTTTGACTTGTATCTACCAATTCTCAAGGTTTCAGGCTATGCTATTGATTCAATCTCCTTCCTTGAAGCCTCAGCAAGCCAATGGAATGGATATTTTGCCTTGAATCGCCTTGTATCCCTGTTTTCAGTTTTCAATTTTTAAGCAAAAAACTCAAGTGTGGTTTTCTATGTATGGCGCAGCTTGGAGTCTTTTCTGAATAGGGTTAGCTTGCATATATATGTATCAATGATTTAGGTCAAAGAAATTGATCAAAAATCTATGAATTAATGAAAAGGATATTTGATTTTCAAGCCATAATTTTCCAAATCTTTTTCATGCTTTTTGGCTTCAATCACATCCAATCACCTTTGATTCTTTCCTTATTTGATTGTACACGAAATATTGATCCTATTCTATGCACAAAAAGATTCAAAACATTAGGTTTGGTATTTTTCATGTATTTTATTTAATTAAATGAATTATTAATAATAAAAAATCCAAATAAATAAATAAAAATGATAAAGAACTTCCCTTTGGGCCAAATGGTCGTGCACATGTCTTGGATGATGAATTGTGGAAGAAAAAGAGGCCCATTAGCAATTTTAGGTCATTTGAAGCAATGTTGACTTTTTAAAATATCCAAAAATATCCCAACTTCCACAAGGCATAACTTGCTCAATTTTTAAGATTTTCTCATGTGCTTGGACATTTTGGAAAGGTCTTTGAGTCCTCTAACCAATTTCTTTGGTCCCATGTTATTTTGATTTACCAATATCAAGTTATGGCCTTTGACTTAAAATGCCTTTTTGTTGACTTTTGAAAATGACCTATAATGTTGAAATTGATAACTTGTTGTGAGAGCATTTCTTGGACTTGAAGTGTGAAGAGGAGTTGTAGGAAATGTCTTTCTCTTCAAAATGAGCTTTGGATGGAATTTTTCTGATGATCCATGTGGAATTTATGCCTTGGTCAAGTTACAGTTGACTTTTTCAACTGTCCAAATATGGAAACTTTTGCATCTTGAGACTTTTTGAGCAAAGCTTTGAGAATCATGATCAAGCATTAATCAAATGATGTTTGTGGCTTCAAAATGAGATGTTGACCAAAAATTTGGACTTTTAACTGTCAAATGACCATTTTGCCCCTACAGTTGACTGTAGTGCAATTAGGGTTTTTGACTGTGCAATTTTGTGTTGTGAGTCTTGAAACTTGGTATGAGGATGCTTGACCATATTTGTAGGCATGTGGGACTTGATTGGACCCTTGGAAACTTCTTTTTACTTTGTCAGAACCAAAACCCTAATTTTGACTGTTAGGAGGCCCTTGAACTGTGCAACCCTTGGGGAATTTTGAAGCTTTGACTTGGCAAATTTTGAAGAATATGGGAGGGCAAATTTTGGGGTACAACAGAAGGGAAAAGAAATCTTCGGGCTAAAAGAGGTATTAGCTTTCGATCCTTACATGGATTGGTTGAAGGAAAGAGTCAAGACTCTTATATTGCCTTTTGAAAGGGAAATTTCCTTGTATCTTCAACCCACTGAGTTGCAACACGACGTACCTAAGGAACGCTTCTATCAAGTACAATTGGAGAATAGGGACCTTCGCCAGAATTTGGAAGACAAAAAAATGGAAATATATTTCTTAATAGAAAAAGAAAAGGGACTTGGCCCGTCAGCTAAAAGAGTATGAAGGGGAAAGTAGTTCCAAGAAACGACCCAGAGCTGAAGACTCTTTTGTGTCTACGGAAGAATATCAGATAGCCCTCGCCGATGCAGAAAGGAATCGTCAAGAAACATTGAAATTTCAGATGGCCAACAATAGGAACAAAGCCAAAGTCAAGGAATTGGGAAACCAATTCAAAATTGCTAGGATAGAGTTGGAAGCAAAAGAAGATCAAATGAATGAAGTGCTGAAAGAGAATCCAAGACTCCGAGACAAGATCAAGGAAATGGAAGAAGCGCCTGTGCCTATACCTTTACCAGAATATGAAGAACGCGATCGCTTCCTAGAGCAATGTGTGTACTTAGAGGGACAACTATATCAGAAAGATGTGGTGATCGATAGCTTCACTCGTGGACGGGATCGTGAAAAGACAAAGAAATTATTTGAAGAAACTAAAGAATGTAGTGAGGAGTACTTCCATCATGGAGGACCCTTGTACCAAAAAGAGATTAGAGATCCACCCCGTTGATTATCTTGTTCTCCCATTTTATTTTCTTTTTTTCTTTGGATCACCACCAATCTTGTTGGATGGGGTCATTTAGATTTCATTGCAGTTTATGAACCATGCTTGTAAGAAGTTACCATTGGATCATATGAATGATGTTTTTAATGAGATCAATTGTTAATCAAAATTTCTTCCCACCGTTTGTCTCTCCTATCATGTTGGTTAAAATTCCTAGGGGTAATAAAACTTGGGATGTCATGGAAATGATATAGCATCGCATACACATCCATGCATTCATGCATATCATAATATGAGAAATAATTATGACAGGTCTTCTTATTCCCTGATTTGGGCCTCCCCTTTGCAGAAGATAGCCACTACGAATTCCCATTATTATAATACTCGAAGCACCGCCAAAAGACAGATGGAACAAATTCAAGCAGATGTTGTGGCTATGGGAACCAGGATAGATACTCGAGTCGATCAGTTGATAGAGATTATTCAGAACATGGCTCGTCAACAGGAGGAAATGAGGACCATGATTTGAGGCCTATTGAAGCATTCAATAATGGGGGTGAAAATCCGAACGCTGGTCCACCAGGGGTCGTCATCAATAATCCTATTAGTATTCCAGGGGCTCAGAAGACAGTGGAGAATCCGGGAGGAACTTGAAATGTGAATATCGGTTTGAATACCCAAAATGGTCAGCATGCGAATTTCAGCAACCCTACATGTAACCAAAGCATACTTGGGAATTAAGTTTTGGGAAACCTTCCCCCACTCACTCCTGTCCATCAGAACACTGAACAACCTATAATGCTACCAAGGCCTGTTCGCATACCTGTTAGGCCGATGGAAGAAGATAATTGGGAAGACTGGATTACTAATGTGGAAGAACCAACTGAAGATAGCAAGAAGTTGCATATGCTTGAAGAACGGATGCGCAAGTTTAAAAGTCAAGGTGCAATAGGCTTTGACATGTCTAACTTAAGCTTGGTGCCCGGAGTAAAGATTCCCACAAAATTCAAGGTGCCTGATTTCGTAAAGTACAAAGGCACTTCCTGCCCAAAAACCCATGTTAAGTCTTTCTATCGAAAGATGTCTGCATATTCCAACGACGAGAAACTGTTGATGCACTACTTTCAAGATAGTTTGACAGGTGGTCCACTCGAATGGTACATGCAGCTGGAAAGTAGTCGTATCCGCACATGGAGAGAATTGATTGAAGCGTTTGTTTTGCACTATCAGTATAACACTGACATGGCGCCCACAAGAACCCAATTGTAGAACTTATCCCAGAAACGAGCTGAATCTTTCAAAGAGTACGCCCAGAGGTGGAGAGAGATGGCTGCAAAAGTGCAACCTCCCATGTTAGAACGAGAAATGGTAGAGATGTTTAGTAGTACGCTGCAAGGCCAGTATTACACAACTTGTAGCATATCAGGTACTTTTGCTGAGATGGTAACACATGGGGAACAGATTGAGATCGAAATTAAATTGGGGAAAATCCAAGATGTTTCGGTTAGTAATAGTGTTGGTAATACTAAAAAGTATTTTGGGGGCCACCCAAAGAAAAAGGAAGGAGAATCCGATGCGATCTATCCTCAGAAGGGGAAGGGCAGATATCGAGATTACGACCATCAGGATGCTGCTGTAACGATTCCAATAGCTCCCCCTTAACGTCCAGCATATACATCCCAGCAGAGTAATCAAAAAAAACCAAGACTCCCCTTTAGGAAGTTTGATGTGCTTCCGATGACATATGCTGAATTGTTTCCCCAGTTACTCGAGCTAAAATTGATTGAGTTACGTACATTGAAAGTTGACCCCGAAAGGTTGCCGATTCACTTTGACGCTAATGCCCGGTGTGATTTCCACTTTGGAGGACAGGGGCATACTATTGAGAATTTCTATGCTTTCAAGCATAAGGTCCAAGACCTATTAGACTCTCAAGCTATTAATTTTGGGCCAGCACCTAATATTACGAATCAACCACTACCGACTCACGGGGGTTCCACTGTCAATGCCATCATTGAAGAAGAAAGCCTAGATCTGGTCATGGATGTTGATCAGTTAACTACCCCCTGT
This sequence comes from Vicia faba, assembly GCA_948472305.1. Lineage (NCBI taxonomy): Eukaryota > Viridiplantae > Streptophyta > Magnoliopsida > Fabales > Fabaceae > Vicia > Vicia faba. Next base: position 140,968 of record CATIWC010002659.1, on the reverse strand, counting down.
TATTCGTGAAAGAGCAATTGACGAGCAAAGGTGTATTCTTGGGCTGCAGAATGGACTGTAATGCTTGTTTAAAACATCCAGAGGGTTGTCATTTGTTGAGAAACACAGTTCAAGATTTGATTACAAAGGGGTTTCTTCAGTTTAATCGCAAATCATGAAGCCTGAGATCGATAAGAATGAAGTCAATGTGATAACCATTCCGGTCAAACAAAAAGCTACCTGAGTACCTGTAACAATCTTGGTACCTGCTAAGAAGTCTCCACTACTTATCACTTTGCCTGGTCCGGTACCGTACGTTAGCGACAAAGCAGTACCTTGGAATTATGGTGGTGAAATTTACTATCAAGGGAAGAAGGTTACTACTCAGAGATTTGAGAAAGACAATGCTGAAGAAGAGAAACCTGCAATGCTCGATATTGTCAGCGAAAGCAGAATTACTCGCAGCGGTCGAATTTTCTCCCCGCCAGAGCAACCTAAAGGTAGTACAAATGTTGCAGCTAAGGCTAAAGGCAAACAAATTATGGTCAATAGCGATAGGCCGGGGCTAAGTCCCCCTATTCCTGTTTTTGATGATGAAATGTCTAAGGATGCAGCCAAGTTAATGCGGTACATCAAGAAGAGTGACTACAAAATCATTGACCAGTTAAGTCAAACACCCTCAAAGATATCCATCCTCGCCTTGCTCAGAGACTCTGAATCCTATAGAAATGCAATGTTGAAGCTTTTAGGAACCTCTTTTGTCCCCCAAGAAATATCAGTGAATCAGTTTGAGGGAATTGTGAATAGTATTTCTGCAACTAACGGGCTGGGTTTCACGGACTTCGACCTACCCCCTGAGGGGAGGAAGCATAACAAAGCATTACATATCTCTATGGAAATTGCAAAAACTACTTTATCTTGTGTGCTTGTTGATACAGGTTCCTCTATCAACGTAATACCTAAGTCCGCTCTTTTGAAGCTGGATTATGAGGGGATTTCATTGAGGCCGAGTGATTTGATTGTTAAGGCTTTTGATGGATCGAGAAGGACTGTGTTCGGGGAAGTCGACCTGCCAATCAAGATAGGACCTCAAGTATTTGAAGCAACCCTCTTTATCATGGATATAAACCCTTCCTATTGTTGTTTGCTGGGCCGCCCTTGGATCCATGGGGCTGGTGCTGTCACCTCCACTCTACACCAGAAGCTGAAGTTTTTACTAAATGGAAAAGTGGTCACTGTCTACAGCGAAGAAGACTACATTGTCAATCACCTGAGTTCTTTCCGCTATGTTGAGGTAGAAGGAGAAATCCATGAGATGCCGTGTCAAGCTTTCGAAACTGTATAGGTTGTTAGGGCTCCTCTTCAAGAAGACAAAAGGCCAGAAGTCCCCATATCATCCTATCGCCAGGCACAAGCAATCATTCAGTTTGGTCATCCAGAAGGCTGGGGAAGAGTGTTGGATCTCCCTATTCAGAAAGATAGGAAAGGTTTAGGCTTTGTCGCTAATCAGGGAAGGACAGTCGCTACTCCTGAAGATCAAAGTATTCCTCCACCAATGCGATTCGTTAGCGGCGGAACCATCTAGGAAGAAGCTCATGCAGTAAGTGAAGGAGATGACAGCGATTGTGAGATGGATAGGTGGGTTCATCCGACCAGGCCGAATGAAAAGCTTACCAACTGGTTCACCAGGGACATCATCAAAGTCACCCGTTTTGAAGAGTAACTTTATTTTATTTCTGTTATCATGCAATAACCCCTATGTCCTGCCTAAGACATAGCGGACATGCTCCAAGGCCACAATGTTTTTCATTTACAAGTTTATTCATCAATAAAGAACGTCTTTTGTTTTCAAATGTTTCACTCTTTGTCTTTCTGAAATTTTTTACGAGATTCAAGACTTTGTTTTCTTTTACATCTAAAACTAAAATAAAGACAAAAAATAACCATGCAGATTATGTCCCTCATTAATCCTAGAAAATGTCGGGAATGATTCTGCTATGACTCTCTATGACTTTGAAAAACCAATATATCAAGCTGAAGAAGAAACTGAGGAGGACTACGAACTTCCCGAAGAGTTGGCTAGGTTATTGAGGCAAGAAGGAAAAGTCATTCAACCACAACAAGAAACCACTGAGTTGATCAACTTAGGAACCAAAGAGGTCCGAAAAGAAGTTAAGATTGGGGCTGCTCTAAAAGACAGTATCAAGCACAAATTAATCACAATGCTCCGCGAGTATGTGGATATCTTCGCTTGGTCCTATGAAGACATGCCTGGTTTAGACACGGACATCGTCATGCACAATCTACCTCTCAGAGAAGAGTGTCTTCCTGTTAAACAAAAGCTTCGAAGGACTCATCCCGAGATGTCTAAGAAGATCAAATAAGAAGTTCATAAACAGTTTGATGCTGGTTTTTTAAAGGTGACATCTTACCCGCCATGGATCGCGAATATTGTGCCAGTACCTAAGAAGGATGGAAAGGTCAGGATGTGTATGGACTATAGGGACTTGAACAGAGCAAGTCCTAAAGATGATTTCCCGTTACCACATATTGATGTGATAGTTGACAATACGGCTCAAGCCAAAGTATTCTCCTTCATGGATGGTTTTTTTGGCTATAATCAGATTAAAATGGCACCAGAAGACATGGAGAAGACTACTTTTATTATGCTGTGGGGGACATTTTGTTATAAGGTGATGCCATATGGTCTAAAAAATGTCGAAGCAACTTATCAACGTGTGTTGGTCACTCTCTTTCATGACATGATGCATAAAGATATTGAGGTATATGTCGATGATATGATTGCCAAATCCCAGACAGAAGAGGAACATATGGTTCATTTGTTGAAATTGTTTGAAAGGTTAAGGAAGTTCAGGCTAAGGCTGAATCCAAATAAGTGCGCATTTGGAGTAAGATCAGGGAAACTGTTAGGGTTCATCGTAAGCGAGAAAGGAATTGAAGTTGACCCTAGCAAGATAAAGGCTATACAAGAAATGCCCATACCAGAAACAGAAAAAGAGGTTTGCGGCTTTCTCGGAAGATTGAACTACATTTCTAGATTTATCTCCCACCTTACAGCCACTTGTGAACCAATCTTTAGATTGTTAAAAAAGAGCCAGACAGACAGGTGGAATAACGATTTCCAGGCAGCATTCGATAAAATTAAAGAGTATTTGATGGAACCTCCAATTCTCTCACTCCCGGTGGAAGGTAGGCCCTTGATAATGTACCTAACGGTATTAGAAAACTCAATGGGGTGTGTATTAGAGCTGCATGATGCGGTTGTTCAAAAAGAGCACGCCATATGTTACCTTAGCAAAAAAATTTCCGACTGTGAGGTAAGATACTCACTGCTCGAGAAAACTTGCTACACTTTGGTATGGGTTGCTCGCCGACTAAGGCAGTACATGTTGACTCATACCACCTTACTGATCTCTAAGATGGACCCAATCAAGTACATCTTCGAAAAACCAGCCCTCACGGGAAGGATAGCTCGTTGGCAAATGATTTTGACTGAATATGACATCCAATATACCACTCAAAAGGCTATCAAGGGTAGTGTATTGGCAGATCATCTTGCCCACCAACCTGTGAAAGATGACTACCAGCCAATGAAGTTTGAGTTTCCTGATGAAGACACCATGTACATACGAGATTGTAACATCTCAGGCCTAGAGGAAGGACCTGAACCAGGATCGTGATGGACGATGGTGTTCGATGGTGCCTCCAATGCATTAGGTAATGGTGTCGGTGCGGTGATTACTTCTCCTGAAGGTTTTCATACTCCTCTTACCGCCAGGATTTGCTTTGATTGTACGAACAATATGGCTGAGTATGAAGCTTGTATTTTTGGGTTAGAAGCCGCCATTGATTTACGAATCAAAATCTTGGAAGTATACAGAGACTTTGCTCTGGTAATTAGCCAAATCAACGGAGATTGGGAGACTCGTCACCCAAATTTGATTTCGTATCGCGACCATGCGTTAAAACTAACCCCTTATTTTGATGAGGTTACTTTTAATCATATTCCAAGGGAGGATAATAACTTGGCAGACGCTTTGGCTACTTTATCGTCCATGTTTAAGGTTAAATGGGCAAATGAAGCTCCTTCTATCACTATCCTAAGGTTGGATGAACCGGCGTTTTATTATAGAGTAGGAGAAGATGACGTTGACGAGAAGCCATGGTTCTATGACATCAAAAAGTATCTTAAAACCCAAGAGTATCTAGAAGGTGCTTCTATCACAGATAAGAAAACTTTACGGAAGTTTGCCGTTAAATTCTTCCTCAACGGTGATATTCTGTATAAGAGGAATTATGATTCCGTTCTGCTCAGATGCGTGGATAGACACGAAGCAAGCAGGATCATAGAAGAAGTGCACGAAGGTTCTTTTGGGGCACATTCTAGTGGGCATACTATGGCAAAGAAAATCTTGAGGGCAGGTTATTACTGGTCAACAATGGAAAATGATTGCTACGAGCATTCCAGGATTTGCTACAAGTGTCAGATCTATGCTGACAAGATTCATGTGTCGCCCAATCCCCTGAATATCCTAACTTCACCTTGGCCTTTCGTGATGTGGGGAATTGATATGATAGGCCGGATTGAGCCAACCGCTTCCAACGGAACCCGTTTCATCTTGGTGGCTATCGACTACTTTACTAAGTGGGTTGAAGCAGCATCTTATGCCAATGTCACTAAACAGGTGGTAGTATGTTTCACCAAACATAACATAATCTGTCGATATGGCATTCCCGAAAAGATTATTACTAATAATGGGTCGAACCTCAATAATAAGATGATAAAAGAGTTGTGTGAAAGCTTTAAGATAAAACATCACAACTCCTCTCCTTACCGCCCTAAGATGAATGGCGCGGTTGAAGCAGCAAACAAAAATATTAAGATCGTGCAGAAAATGGTCATCACTTATAAAGATTGGCATGAGATGCTACCATTCGCTTTACATGGTTATCATACCACCATACGTACCTCAACTTGGGCAACCCCTTTTTCGCTTGTTTACGGCATGGAAGCAGTCCTACCAGTGGAAATGGAAATCCCTTCTTTGAGGATAATGACGGATGCACAATTAGATGAGACCGAATGGGTCTAGAATACATTTGATCAGCTGAATCTCATTGAGGAGAAAATATTAACGTCGATTTGCCATGGACAGTTATACCAAAAGAGGATGAAGAAAGCCTTTGACAAAAGGGTACGTCCGCGGAATTTTCAAGCTGGTGATCTGGTGCTAAAAAGGATCTTGCCTCCTAACAACACGGACGCTAGATGTAAATGGGCTCCCAATTATGAAGGAACTTTTTTTGTAAAGAAAGTTTTCTCGGGAGGGTCTATGATGCTAGCAACCATGGATGGAGAGGATTTCCCTCACCCTGTTAATGCGGATGCGGTAAAAAAATATTTCGCATAAAAGGTCTTTGCTATGATCGGAACAGGATAAAGGTTTGGTCCAACCAGTCATTCGAAAGGCAAGTATTGAAGAATTCATGGGTCATGAGAGTTATAGCAGAGTTGTACTTGAAAAAATCTGCATTCATTTTTCTTTCTTTTCTTCTTCCTCCCTGTATGTTTTGCATGCAATTGTTCCTATTCGATGATCGCTTCTCGTTGTAAATGCCTATTTACAGGCCAATCATTCAATAAAAAAAATGTTTATTCAAATTACACCAAGTTGTTTTTCATTATTGTTGTTTTTTATAAACAAAAGATGTTCAATATTTTCAATAAAACAATGCAAAAATAAAAACATTAAAGCTTTGCAACACGTGGCATCAGATCACTCAAATATCAGGTGTAGAAACCAGTCCTTGCTCAAGACGTGTTGTTATAAGGTTCACCTCCACATAACAGGATCTCACGACCTAAGGATATTATTACTAGAGATATGGTGGATATCCGTTCTCAACTCAAGAGTATAAAGCATCCATCGATAAGGAGTGAGGTTACCAAGCATACTTTCTAAAGCAACAAGTCCAAACGGAGACTAGTCTCCTTAACATGGCATTTTCAAATTACATTCGCATTCTCATTTGTAATCTTTCTTTGTTTTGGTTCAGTACTTTCTTGTATGCAAAACTTGCTTATTGTTGAATATTAATCACAATGCATTGAATTTGTTTGTCTTGAATTAATCCATTTGTATTCACTCATTAATGTTTTTCTTTGACTTTTAGATACTTAACTCTTGTTAAATAAAGCAAAGTACCTCTAGAGGGAGGATGATGAGTAATATACCAAAAATTTCAAACGGTGTGCTTTTGAATAGGACCCTGCTGACGATGTACAGGCCTTGTTTCAAATTCCCAAACACCGGAGATATAAGGGAGTGAAACCCTCGTCAACCCCTTTGAGCCTTGAAGTAGGAGTTTCTTTTCTTTTCAGAAAAACCCTCACTTTTAACCCGGGGCAGGGTAGATTTCAGTTAATCTGATTGGGCGTTCAAAACTCATTAAGAGTGCGCATCAAAGGATACAACAATGGTTATCCTTCAGAAGGTTGAGAAAGAACAAAACTACAATGGTTAACTCTCATCTATCAGCAGCATGCATCAACGAGAATGATATCCCAAAGAGTAACTCTCACACATCAAGAGGTCAAAAGATGATGATACCATAATGGTTATTCCTCGTCAATCAAACAGCAAGGCAGTTACATCTTTTCAGCAAGCCAAAAAACGATTCGAAATCACATGACTGGTCCAAACTAAAAGAAAGAGACGAAAATCCCCGTTAAGCCGAAATTTGAAAAGACAAGTCGCTTAGGCAAAAGTCAGGGCATCCCGCTGGACTTCAAAGTCAAATTCAAAAGGAATTTGTCTAGGCAAAAGTTAGGGAATACAAAAAGAAAGCGAAAAGCGCGAAAAAAGAAAAAGGGGATCACCAAATAAAGATCCTCCACAAAGAATAATATCATGTGATCAAATACCAAGAATGAAAGGGTGAGTGACTGCCATATCCTCCTCAACCATGGTAAACTCCTTTTTAAGGATGATGCTCATATTGGGTTAACTAAATTTAGGACTGGAGAATATCACGGAGAATGGGTGGGTACCAAATATTTTGAGCCTTAAATCCTTTTTTCTAAAATTGTGAACCAGGCCACGTTACAACCCTTAAAAGTCCTAACTGAAGCAAGGGTTAATTCGAAAGCACACCGTAACAAGAAAACAGTAATCTGACTCCTAGGAGGCTCGCAAAAACTTCTTGAGTTGGTATCACTCCATCTTTTTACCATATTTTGTATAAAAAAATTTGATGTTTCAAATTTTTTTTACAAGCTTTTAACTTCAAGACAAACGTGAGCTTTGCATTACAATTACCATTCTTAGAATAAACATTCTTTGCATATGAGCAAGTGCTTAAACATCAAGTAAGCTTGCATAATGAGCATCAGATGAAAATTTGATCATCTCAAGGGACAAATTGCTTCAGGATACTGTTTAAAGGTAAATCATTTGGGAGAATCGTCTTAACCTGGGGCAGACCTTCTATTGACTCCGTTGAGTAAGAGAATACCAGTCTAAAAAATGATTTGAAGTAGATTACAAAAGTTGGTTACCCAGAGTCTCTGTCAAGCAACGGTGCATTACTTTCAGTTGGTCCCGAGAGGCCGACTTCTTCAAGTATTTGCTCGAGAATGAAGCCGTTTAAGTCGAGAAGTATGTTTGTGAAGTAACCTACTTTAAGGACATTAGCCAACCACTCTAAGGTTATGTTGTCTTCATAAATCCTCAGGTTTCTCATCCCTCCGTGAGCATGAGGTAAAGGAAAAGATTTGTCAAGATTCTGTTGAGCAGGGGCAAGCATGTCGAATACTATGTCGAGTAGGTATTCAGCCAATCTGAGGCATTCAAGTCGGGATTTCATCCCTCAAAGTGCAGACAAACTGGGGCAGTTGTACTAATATTTGACAAATCTCTCTGAGAATGCATTGATTAGAGGAGAATCTTCTAGAATTTGAAGATGCATGGGCATTCACTCAAGCATAGTTGGAATCATCTCCAATTTTGGTTATCTAAACATCATGTTCCAAAGTTCATAACACTAGGGGAGATTATCTTCAATAGTATAAATCCCAAAAAGTCCTCTCGAGGTAATTTTCTTCAAAAGCCTTACAGACTGGGGCAAGAATTTATGTAAGGGCTTTCTCTCTTTTTCTCTAGTTGATCAGATCAAGTCCATACGCAGGCTAAATGACTTATGAGTTTGAAAATCATGCCGAGAAGTCGAGATTGTTATCTTCGACTTATCAGAGACTCAAGTCCATTTACTGATATCCTTTGTCCTAAGTCAAGGTTATTATCCCCATTTGAAGTTTGGATTGTTATCCTCAGTAGGATATGAGCAGTAACACAAAGATCATTTGGGTTTGTTTACTCGTACAAGACGTGATGGAAATATTTCTTCCTAGGGGGATGCCGCTTCCCAGTAAAAGACCTGTTACTACTTGACAAAAATATGTCTAGCAAAGGGTTTCTCTGCTAAGATATTTTCTACCCAATGAAGCATCCTTATTTCCCTACAGGAGGAGAATGTTCTTTCTCCCTGTAATAAATTTGTTTAAAGTCAAGATGATTCCTTTTCGTCGGACTGCAATTTATTTTTGCAGCATCTCCTCTAAAGTCCACATTTTAGTGGCATTTCTCCTCGGAGTCGACATGTTAAAGTTGCAATCTTGCATCACGGTTTTTACCCGGTGATTGGTAGTTCAAATTATCTATTCTTCGTTAAGGTTTTCCATTCCAAACAGGGGCATGTCGCCCTAATTTCTGTTTCACAAGTACTGTTGGCCTGGTATGGCAAGATGCATACCAACAAATGAATCAAGAAGGGTAACGTGAGGATTTTCGTATAATGAGATCCAATTTTCCCCAGTGGAAATATTCTTCTTTCCCTAATGGAGCAAGTGTCCTATCTCTCTGGTGAGGTGTATAGGAGAATTCCAGTCATAACTCTTTCGTTACCAGTAGTAGAATATTTTGTTGAGATATCCCTAGTGGAGTTTCTATCTCGGGATGTTCGTTTCCTCCCTAAGTGAGGATCTTTTACCTCCCAGCAATGTTATCCCCAATGTTGTCTGGGTAGAATTATTTTTATTTAAGAATTCCTATACTTCCCAACAGAAGTTATCTTCGTCAAAGAATTTCTATGCCAGAAGTTTTCATTCCCAGCAAAGCTTTTCTCTTTCCAACAGAGGATAAGGAATTTATTCCTCGTGAAGTAGGGAGTTTGATCAGAATTCAAGATTTTCTCTGAACTACAATTTACATTTGCAGTATTCTTCCCAGGAAGTTACTTCCCCAGTGATATCTATCTTTAGAGGGTGGTGGTTCCAAATCTCGGTTCCCCATTGAAGTACAAATTGCCTTTTCTCTACAGAAGATCAGATGTGCAAGAATAATCGTTCGGAAGTTCTTTGTCTTCTCAGCAGCCGATTATTAATATGTTTTCCTAATGCACTACTAAACATGCATCATTACATTTCATCTACCAAAACGCGTAGCATTCCCATTGTATGGAGCATTACGTTATAAAAAAAATTCAAACATGCATGAGTATAAGCCAATTATGTTTACTTGCAGTAACCAGATTGTTATGCATTCAGATTTGAGCTATCTCCCCAGAAAGCCTTGAAACAACCGGCTGAAAATCATCAAACAATGAAGTCGCCATCGAACGTCTTTTATCCCACAGGAAGGGAAAGGTAAACATCGAGAAAACCTGAGAAGGGATATGTCACGGTCTTGCGACCGAGAGATAAGGGTAAAGGAGTATGTTACGTGAGGGGAAGGTATTAGCACCCCACACACCCGTAGTACTCTACGGTATCCACTCTTGTTGTCTATCTTATGGGTGTGTTCAATCTATGCTTACTGTTTATTATTGCTAAAGGGAGAATGCATGCAAAATAAATGAGAAAAGAATGTAGGGAAAATAAAAGTTGTGCTCGTTCGGGCCCTATCCCGATGCCTACGTATCCCTTTTAAGGAATCAGAGCAGCCGTAGTTCGGCTCATATGTTTTTGTTGGTTTGTATTTTTTAGTGAACGGTATTAATTTCGCCTTCTGCCGCAACTCGACCTATGGAGACTTACGCGTCAGCACAGAAGTGAATCAACATGCTCTTTTTGAAAACAGTTTGGAGAAAATGTGCTTGGGTGCACAAAAAGGTTTGAATTTGTTTGTGTTTTAAATGAACGAAATTAATCTCGCCTTCTGCCGCAACTCGACCTTTGGAGACTTACGCGTCAGCACAGAAGTGAATTAACATATTCTTTCTGAAAAGTGTTTGAAAGGAAGGCCCGAAGGCAAAAAGAGTTTTGTGTTTGTTGGTGTTTTTGCTTGTGGATAATAGCTAGTTAATCTCAAGAGAGAGGTTTTAGTCATTTCTCCACTTATTCATGAAATGAGTCTTTGAGACTTGAACTATGTTGAGGCTTAGAATAAGAGAATAATAAGGTCGAGAAGAAACTCGCTTATCATCTCACATACTTAACGAAGATATGATTCTTGTCAGTAAAAATTTTAAGTATTTTTGAAGTTTATAAAAAAGAAGTTTTTGTTTTAAATGCATATGCAAAAAGGGAAAGAAAAGTCAAAGGGAGACTAGCCTTTTTCTACACCTAACTTTATCCTGCGTTGTTAGACCTAAGTCAAGGATGAGAAGGAAACGTCTACCTAATGTTAGCATGCATATGGTTTGCGGTAAATCCCGGTTTCTCGTGATTTCTAAAAAAGCAGTAAAGTACGAGAATGAGGAATAAAACCAAGTCATAATGATGCCGAGCGGAGAAAGTCCGTTGCTTCTTTGAAACTGCACAAGCAGTAAGAAAACTCTGCCAAAAGCTGCTCCGTGCGAGTGATCAAAGATTAATCTCCAAATATTCCCAATTGCGAAAAGATTACATCAATATAATATAACAAAATCCTAGCTAAAAAAAGACAATGAAAATGATCATCGAACATGAAAATAATAGAAAACTCTAATTAAACATCTAAAGAGAATTTCTAATATCAATAAGAATTTCTACTATTTTTGTGTCTCTTTTATCATCAAAGTTATGAGAAGAATATAATAAGGAGAAAAAACAATTAAATCTAGAACAGAGGGGTGTTAAAATCTGGATTAGGTGTGTTGTGTAGCAAGGGTGCTAGGCCCATAGGAGATAGCCCAATAAGCCATTTTTTGTTGAACCAGCTTCAGTTTCCAGAAGAAAAAAAAGTGGTGATGGGCCTTGGCAATGAATGTATGGTTCGGCCCTTGGATCCAACAGAACCTCACCAACTTTCCGCATATCCTCGCATTTTTATCTTTATTATTATACAACTAAAATCAAAAATAGTAATACAAAAAGTTAGGAATGAAAAGAGGAATTAGGGTTTAGAATCACATGGTTGTTCAACTTCGAGAATTTGATTATCTTCCTCTTTGAAACACAACTGCGTAGAGCTTTCTTCCTCCCTTAATGGTGCGGTGCTCATCTTCTTCTCTTCCGATTCAACCTTGAAGTGAACCGCCACCATCTCAATGTCTCCATTCGACCTTCAGCTTCCTCTAAAATCTTCTCGAATTCAATTTTTTGTCTCCGCTTCTACTCTGAATCGACCGGAGAAAGTTCAGAGCCTGATTCACACTGTCGAGGAAAAGGGAATTCTGAAGTTAAATCCAGGTATCTCTTTAATCTCATGCTTCTTCAATTTCATTCTTCGTCTCTTCTTATTTTGCTTTTCATTTTCTGCAATCTGAAATTTGTTGTGTGATGTGATGACAATTGACGATTGAATCGTAATGATGTTGTTGATGCAGCGTTGATGATGAAGATTGATGATGTTGTTACAGTAGATTGAAGAACGAAAGATAAAGATGATGAACACCATAGGAAGATTGCAGAGAGAGTGAAGATTGCCATGAATTGAAGGTTCGGTTCTGAGAAGATGAAGGTTGAAGATGCGTGAAGCTTAGATTTCAGAGAGAGTTTCTTGAGAGGTTTTCTTGGTGAGTTTCTTTTGAGGTTTTCTCTGTGTTGAATAACTGTATTGAATCTGAAATGAATGATGATATATATCTCCCTCTCTGCAATCTCTGAATTTCTGTTATATAGAGGAAGTTGTGAATGAAAACAGTTATGAAGTTGGTTACAGCTTGAGCCCCTTTTCATTGGATTGAGGGAGTTAGTTATATAATTTTGTTGCTGCTATCAGGAGTTAGTTGGGTTAGTTATAGATCGGTTATAGATTTGTTATGAGGAGATTGATGAGCTGGAGTTTTGGTTATGACCTATTTTCTGTTTTGAGATGAAGTTAGTTAATATTTTGTTTGGTAATGTTATTGACAGTTAGGACATTGAAGTGGTTAGAAACTGTTAGGATTTTGGTTGGAGTTGGTTATGGGTTGGTTAGAAGCTGTTAAGAATTTTGTTTGTTTTTTTGGACTGGAAGTTAGCTTTTTCTGTTATCACTGTTAGAGTTTGTTTGTGGGTTTTAGAATTCTGTTAGAGAGGTTGGTTATAGTAAGTTGTCTTCTGAATTTTTTTTTTCTCATTTCTTTTATCTGTTATTTCGGTCACTGATGGATGCAGGTCAAGTCGGCTTTGGGTTCAGATTTGGTGCAGACCCAGAATCTTTTTGGCAGTTAAATTTCTAACATTTGTCACAAATCTAATCATGGCACTGTTGGTACCTTTCCTGGATCCCACACTTTGAACAGATAGATTCTACTAGTGAAAACATATTCAGCCGCAAATTGATAATAATCAATGCCCATGCTTCTGTAGACAAGGGTCTTGCCACTGTGAATGAGTATTTGCCTTTGTATTTGCTAAAAAAACTCTGTTGACAATCTTGATCTCACTTCAAATTGATAGGAAATAGTGAAGCTCACTAACCCCTTTTCCTGCAATGTTCATTTTCTGATATCTTAATGCAGGGCTGCATTTTTTTTTGAATAATTGATTCAGGCTGTAACCAGTAGCATTTTGAACTTATTTGGTTTTAGGCATTATCCCAACTGGTTTTACAGTTTGCATCTGATTTTTGTGCAGGCGATTGTTTGAAGAATGCAACAAGTTGGTTCACTTGGGGCATGAAGATTGAAGAATAAATGAAGATGGGAACTTTGGCATGGCATGGAATTGGGAGTTCACTCATGGAATCTTAGCACCTTTAGGACTAAGGAATTTTGTTCAAGTGCATTTTGTAACCGTTTTTCTTTGTGGATTATTGGTGCAATGGGATTGTAATGGTTTTATAATGAATGTTTAGTTTGGATGAACTTGAATATTATAGTGTTAATTGTAAATGACTTTGAGATTGTAATTCACTTCAAACCAAGGTAATGCAATATGTTCTTTGAATAAAATGTAACTTTGGGAAATCTTGAACCAAATGACAAATTATCAAGTATTCAAACTACTTTCTTTCCATTTTATTTTGAGTTTCCCATGAATGAAATGCTTTCCTTTCTTTTTGGGTTTGATATCCCAAGTCCTTCTTTGACCTTATGTTTGTGAAATCCCAATGTCTCACATTCTATCAATTTGAATGAACTCTCTTGCTTAAATATTTTCAAATGAACGAATCTAAGCTTATTTAAATCAACTTGAGTGAATACATGCTTAGATGTCTTCATGTACTTAATCCATAACCCGAATCTTCCATATGAAACTTTAGATTTTGATCTTAAAAGTATTGAAATGACAATTGAAATTGGATTTGGAGTATAACTTTGATTCATATAGGGGAATATGACTTCTTTAAAAAAATGATAAAGTTTGAATTTCCCTCCATTATGCTTTAATTTGAATGAATCTTCAAGCATCTAATATTTTCTCCAATTTTCAATCTTGAACCTTGCTTTCATATTATTGTATTTCATTTGGATTCTTCAATATTTCTCGGATGAGTTTTGTGATACTTGGTATCTTGGAGATGAAATATGACTTGAATCTTTCTTTCCCTCCAAAAGCTTCTTTTAACCTTTAAAATTTTGCTTCAAATTGCATCCTTTAATATAACACATCATGAGATGAGATACTCTTAGTCAATCAAAGGAACTCAAGTAAGATATTTTCAAAACCTTGGATGCAACTATGACCCAATACACCACGTTCACTTCAAAGCCTTGTGTGAGAACCAAAGAGATAACTTGTATGGCCTAAGCAATGTAACATCTTGATCCTCAAGCATCATAGTTAATTGAAAGAATTTATTTGAATCAATGATAAACAAAGATCCAACGGTAAAGTGGGCACCAATATATCTATATTTGTCTTCTGTATGAAGTTTCTGATCACATAGCTTGTGACTTATGTAATAAGTTCCCTGTGATACGGTGGGAGAACTGACTAGGGTTTTGCATTTGTTTTCGCAAATGTTTCGGTTGAGCAAGAGTCGCCACCGACTTTTTATTTTATCCTAAGGAAAGGTTAAAAAAGCACAGCAAAAACCTTTGAGATTTTTCTTGGGTTCGGGGAGTAGATTATAGAAAGGGAAGGTATTAGCACCCTTTCTATCCATGGTTATCCATGGGCTCTTAGGTACTTGCTTAGATCAACTTGCCTTGGTTTTCAATTGTTTGAAATGGTGCTTGGTGTGTGGTTTTTGAAAATGTTTTGAAAAGATGCCTTGTATAGGCTACCCTTGTAACAATTCTTTACTCGAATGTTTTACAAAAGGTGTTTTGTCTTTAGAAAAGATGTTTCAAGGTTTTTGAATGTTTGTTTTGAAAGTGTGTAGTTTGAAATTAGGCAAGTGTTTTCTTTGCAAATTGACAAGTACTTAAGAGTTATCTACCCTAAAGTTTTCTCAAAGATTTTTGTCATGTTTTAAACCTTTTGACAATTTTGTTCCACCATTGCATTTGGTGGACAATCTTGTCTTAGGAGGTGAAAGGGACGGGCGCGGGTCATCGTTTAGACCATAATTGCAATAGTGTTAAATGTCTTTGGGCAATTTCTCTTTGAAAGGGACTTGATCATTTTAGGCAACTTTTCGAAAGCGTCATCGAGGGACTTATGATCATTTGATTGTTTGTTTTACCCAAAGAAATTCAACATACAATATGGCCCAATTATTTGAAGGCAACAAAGTGGAATACCCTAGGGGTGCAAGTGTGAAATGTGTTTTCCATTTTTCATGCTTTTCTTGTCTTGTATCAGGTCAAACTAGTTTGTTCATTTTATTCGCATACAAACCCTAATTCTAGCATAGTATATTTAGAAAGCGATAAAATGCGAAATTTAAATTCCTACACTATTACAACACAATAATATGGGGAGGAGGGTACAATGTTTCAAATGGGGATATTTAGACAAGAATTTAAACCTAACTATTACATCATTTTCTTTGAATATTTACAAGACAAATAAATGTATAATTAAATGGAAATTGAAATAAATATGCAAAAATGTAAAAAGAATTTTTATGTGTATAAAAAAAAAGGAATATTATTTATGTGAAATAAAAAGATAAAAATAAAAAAAAAGATTATTTTTGGAGTATTTTCAATTTTAGGGCAAAACCCTAATTTTAATCAAAAGGGGTATTAATTATTTAATATTTGTAATATTGACTATTTATATACAAAAATAAGATAAAAATATAATATACTTAAAAAAGGTATTTTTTAGTATTAAATATTAAAAAATAAAATATGTACATTTTTTGGTATTTATATCCTAAATATATTAATATATTTCTATCTATTTATATTATTTACAAACTATGTTTTATATATATTAATTAATAATATTTAATATTTAAATAAAAATAAAAAAAAAAGTATTTTTCTATAAAATATTTTCAGGAAGTAAAAATAAGATAAAAGTGTATAAAAAATATATTTGTGCTATTTTTGTATTTTTAAACAAAAGGTATATATTTATTCATTTATGTTCAAACTAAAAGAAAAATCAAATAAATACCTAATAAAATCAAAAATGGTGAGAAAAAATATTTTTAAATTTTTAATATGCTGAGAAAAAATAAATGAGTTAATTAAAAAAGGAAAAAATCAAAAATCATCAAAAATAAAGCAAATGGGCTCAGGGGGTGTAAAACCAAAAAGGTGGTGCAAAAAGGAAAGTCAACATAAGCCCAGCCCATGAAGACCTTTCTTCAACCTCTGAACAACAATATTCAAAAAAACGCGCGCCCTGTTCTTCATCTTCTAACTCCTGATTCCTGGCTTATTAATGAAAACTCATAACATGAAAAATGTTCAGCATCAAGAGACGAATCTAACCATATGCAGAACTTGATCTAACTCTCTAAGATGAGGGAGAATTTCTTCTCCCCCAAATCCTAACCTAGATTTTCTGCCATTTTCAAACCTCAAATTCTCACAGCTCAAGTAAAAGAAATGAAAAGTAAAAACATGTACATGTTCAGTGGCATGAGTAGAACATTGTTTATTCACAAACTTAGAGTTAATGATGCTTGATAAGAGAGATAGAAGTTCACCAAGATACCTGTTCAGCTGAAGTTCTATCTGGCAATGAGGGAGCTTTCAATGCAAGGTGATGATTGGAAAAGCTTCCTTGAGGTCCAGGGATGCTATTCCAATGTTTACTTTGTCTTGAGAGCTTCTGAATCGTGCTAGAGCACTTCACCTGCAAAACAAGAAACTGAAAATGGTGGAAGTGGTTAGAGGGATTACAGGTCATGTTTCAAGTCATGGTTAGCTTGCATAGATGCTAGGGAATGTGTGTGAACTGGTTTGGGCAAGAGAGCTTGAGGGAAAGGGAAGATGGCACTCAAACTGCAGGCTTGACCCTGTTTTTGCAGTTTGAAGATGATTTTGAGATTGGGAGTGTTTGAGAGGTGTTAGGGTCGTGCAAAAGCTTGGTTGAGATGTCTTGAGTATGTTTGATAAGTTCACTTAAGGGTTTCTAAGCTGATATGAGAGTTGGTTTGACAAATGCAATGTTTCTTACACTTTAAGCAACTAATGCCCAAGTTGTGTTCTAGGTCAGTAGAGGCCCCCTAATGAGCTGCATAATCCCTCCTTGATCAGAGTGTTTTGCTCATAATCTTGTGCCAATTAGATCTCATTTGTACTGCTTGGATTTTCAATTGGACATAAAGTTAACTTTTGCAAAAATGGAAGAAATGCTTTATCTATTTTGGCATTAATCCTTTAGGCAATGCTTGAACTCATGAAATAAGGCCTTGGCACAAAGGTTTTGCATTGAATTATTGAGTGTCAAAGAGTTTCAGGACCTGTAATTTAGCACAAACTATGCTGACTTGAAAATGGCTTAAGTTATGAACATGCTTTGGTCAAGAACAAAAATGAATTTTTGCCATATTGTGAAATTCGATTCTCTCAAGTTATGAGGTTGTTTGAGAAGTTATTGGGCATTTTGGAAATCTTGGAATTTGTACTACAATCCATATTTGAAATGCAAATTTAAATTCCAAGTGGAAGTGTATGAAAAATGGCCTTGAAGTTGGGTAGAAAACCTTGTCAAAATAGGTTAAAATTTCACTAAGTTAAGAATGGTTTAGTGCCCTTATTCAAAAATTTGTAACTTGAGATACAAGCCTCAAATTGGAAAACTTTGTGAATCAAAGTTGTAGATTATGCAACAAGCTACAACTTTCATGTTTTGACTTTTGTTTGAATCCAAATGGATCTTGGTGAGAAAGTGGGGCAAAGTTGGGAAAAAATTAGGGTTTTTTATAACTTAGAAAAATTCTAAGTTATGAAAAATCCTAATTTCTAACCCTAATTTGCATTTTGTGACTTCTTGGTGAACAAGTTTCATGATTTGGCATGTTTTGATGAAAAATGAATCTTGACTCTTGACTTTGACCAAAAAGTCAAAGTTTGACTTTTCAGTATACAGTCAAAATTGATCAATTGACTGGGAAATTCAACTGTCAATCTTGTGTACTTGGGATCTTTTGAGTTTGTTGAGCATGTCAAGATAATTCCATGGGGTCCTTGAGTCCATATGTGAGCTTGGTTTGCCATTGGTTGGGTCAAACAGTCAAAAATTGCCTTTGTGCAGTCAAAACCCTAAAAATGACCATTTTGCCCTTTTGGTGATCTGGTCAAATTTCTTGTGGGATTGTGATCCAAACTTGATCAAATGGTTCATATGAGTTCATAATGTTGATGTGGGTCAATTTCCATGAGGTTTGACTGTCAATTGGCCACAGTTGACTTTTTCCCCAATACAGCTGATTTCTAGGTCAACTGTCCAATTGACTGGGCAAAACTTGGAATCAAGGCTTGAAACTTGATGTGGATAAACTTGGGAGTCTAATATGAAGCATGAAAGTCATCTTAGGCATTTTAGGTCAAAACAACTTTGTGCAAACACAAACCCTAATTTGGGTTAACCAGTGCAAGGAGAGGTCTTGAGCAGATGAAACCCTAACTGGATCTTGATCTCCAAGGGCTTTGTGATGAGAAATTAATGAGAAAAGGGAGGGCAAATTTTGGGGTACAACAGTTGCCCCTGTTCAATCTTCTTGAATCCGAAGAGTTAGATTGGCAGGTTTGCCTTTCGTGACTCGAGGGTAAAAGGAGATTGGACACTAGAGTGCCCGGAAATTTGCACTCGTCAAAGCAATGGATGCGGGAATGGGCTTAGAGATGCCATTTGGAGATGGGCTTAATGATGCCATCTGGAAGAGTGACAGAAACTTGTCGGGGATGGGCTTAAAGATGCCATCTGGACTGAGCATCAGAAAGGTGTCCATGCTTTAGACCATTTCTGAACTGGGGGTTTGAATAAGCAATAGATTGACATCCGTTATTGGGACCAATCCATAAACTGTTTTCAAAAGGTTGCATCTGAACAAGTGATAGATTAACATCCGTTGTTGGGAAGAATCCAAAAACTGTTTTCAGAAGTCTTGGAGTTGAATAAGCAATAGAGCAGCATCCGTTGTTGGGAAGCGTCCGTAAACTGTCTTCAAAGGTTGCATCTGAACAAGTGATAGATTAACATCCGTTGTTAGGAAGAATCCATAAACTGTTTTCAGAAGTCTTGGAGTTGAATAAGAAATAGAGCAGCATCCATTGTTGGGAAGCGTCCGTAAATTGTTTTCAAAGGTTGCATCTGAACAAGTGATAGATTAACATCCGTTGCTGGGAAGAATCCATAAACTGTTTTCAGAAGTCTTGGAGTTGAATAAGCAATAGAGCAGCATCCGTTGTTGGGAAGCGTCCGTAAACTGTTTTCAAAGGTTGCATCTGAACAAGTGATAGATTAACATCCGTTGTTGGGAAGAATCCATAAACTGTTTTCAGAAGTCTTGGAGTTGAATAAGCAATAGAGCAGCATCCGTTGTTGGGAAGCGTCCGTAAACTGTTTTCAAAGGTTGCATCTGAATAAGTGATAGATTAACATCGGTTGTTGGGAAGAATCCATAAACTGTTTTCAGAAGTCTTGGAGTTGAATAAGCAATAGAGCAGCATCCGTTGTTGGGAAGCGTCCGTAAACTGTTTTCAAAGGTTGCATCTGAACAAGTGATAGATTAACATCCGTTGTTGGGAAGAATCCATAAACTGTTTTCAGAAGTCTTGGAGTTGAATAAGCAATAGAGCAGCATCCGTTGTTGGGAAGCGTCCGTAAACTGTTTTCAAAGGTTGCATCTGAACAAGTGATAGATTAACATCCGTTGTTGGGAAGAATCCATAAACTGTTTTCAGAAGTCTTGGAGTTGAATAAGCAATAGAGCAGCATCCGTTGTTGGGAAGCGTCCGTAAACTGTTTTCAAAGGTTGCATCTGAATAAGTGATAGATTAACATCCGTTGTTGGGAAGAATCTATAGACTGTTTTCAGAAGTCTGGAGAAGAAACTGAACAAGCGATAGGTTAACATCCGTTACTTGGAGAACCCGTAAACTGTTTTCAGCAATCTTGAAATTTGAGGAGGAACCGGTGTAGGGTTGCCTGATGGTGAGCCCGTGTAAAACTGCATCTGAAACTGTTAATGATAGCCTTTTGTTCTTATCCTGAAAAGGACAAAAATGATAGCTAGCACAAAATTATGTTGCATGAAACGTATGATGCAATATGTGTTATATGAATGTTTATGATATGAATGCAATGAATGCGCATGTAAGCTGATGAGCTGTCTTGCTGGGGATAGATGAATCCTGGATGACCGAAGATAAAAGCATCTTGACTGCTGCCGGGATAAATAGTTCCTTGGTTGTTGCTGGGGAACAAAGAGCTTGGGTTGTATACCAAACCTCTGGGGAAATCCTGATGACTTCTACTGGGGAGTACCAATCCTAATAGATTCATGCTTGGGGAGGTAAGACTGAGAATCTTCAACTTGGAGGGAAGTATCTCTGGCGGCGTCACTGGGGAACTCAAGATTTGTTCTCCTAAAACTCTGTGGGGAGAAGGCTCATTAGTCTGACTCCGCTGGGGATGTTGAAACTTAAATTCTGAGGGAAATTGGATTCCTGAGGATCCTCTGGCTGGGGGATTGTAAAGATAAGTTACTGCTGGGGAATTTTGATGAACTCCGCTAGGGATAGGAAGAATTTCGACGAGTGCGATCTTCCGTGGTTGTTAGCTGAGGATAACCCAGTTATAAGGCCTGGGAGGAATAACTTTGAATAAAACTCGGGAGAGACGTCCGTACTCTGCGGGGAATAAGCTTCCAGAATCTACTGGGGATGAGCCTCAAGACTTGCTAGGGATATGGATTCCAAATCTCCCAGGGGCTTCCTTTGAAAGGGTATCGGGTTATCCAACTGTAACTTTGACTTATCAGTAATCCTCTTTCTTGGTTCATAAGGAAATGATTATGTTTCAAATGCATATGCCTATTTAACAAAACATTGGACGTTTCTCAAAAATAAACAAATAGTGCAAGAGAAAAGGAAAGGAAATGACACAAATTTATGGGAAAAGTATTTGTATTGATTTTCCATGAGTATATTTGTACAAAGGAGACAATCATCCTAGTAAGAGGATTTTGTCGTAAATATTTGAAAAATTTACAAAAATAAAGATGGCTATGTGAAATAATTCCATGGGATTCCATTCCGCTATAGCTTTCACAACTCTGAACATCTGTCCATTCAATGCTTCGTTTGACGATGACTGGATTGATCAGAAGCCTGGAACCGGTTGATGAAGAGATTGTCTTTGAAGTGATCTGACGAGACATAGTCATACGCTTTAATTCCCTAACTTTTGCCTGAATCGCCCTTTCGGGTTTTTGATCCACCGGGAAACCCCTTTTTGCCCAAGCCGCCCTTTCGGGTTTTCGACTTGCCGGGTGTACAGATTTTTTTATTTTTATCCCTAACTTTTGCCTGAACCGCCCTTTCGGGTTTTCGGTTCACCGGGATGCCTATTTTTTCCCAAGCCGCCCTTTCGGGTTTTCGACTTGTCGGGTTATGTTATGCGTAGTATCTTTTAACTATGTCTGCGTTCGCAGGGTGCGGCAAATCATCACCGTCCATGGTGGTCAGAATCATTGCACCACCAGAAAATATGCTCTTAATCACAAATGGTCCTTCATATGTAGGAGTCCATTTGCCCCTGGGATCACTTTGCGGCAAGATAATCCGCTTGATTATGAGATCTCCGACTTGATAGACTTGACGTCTGACTTTCTTATTGAAGGCCTTGATCATCCGTTTTTGATACGTCTGACCATGGCATATAGCAGCAAGTCGCTTCTCGTCGATCAGATTGAGTTGATCAAGTCGGGTCTGCATCCAATCATCTTCATTCAAACCTGCATCCTTCATAATCCTTAGAGAAGGGATCTGGACTTCCATAGGCAAAACAGCTTCCATGCCGTAAACCAAAGAAAATGGGGTTGCCCCGGTTGAAGTACGTATCGTCGTACGGTATCCATGCAGAGCAAACGGTAACATCTCATGCCAGTCTTTGTAAGTGACTGTCATTTTCTGAATGATCTTCTTAATGTTTTTGTTCGCAGCTTCAACAGCACCGTTCATCTTCGGCCGATAGGGAGATGAATTGTGATGATAAATCTTGAATTATTCGCACAATGCAGTGATCATTGTGTTATTCAGATTTGTACCGTTGTCTGTGATGATCCTATCTGGAACACCATACCGACATATGAGATTTTGCTTGATAAAGCGGGCAACCACATTTTTAGTAACGGAAGCGAAGGAAGCTGCTTCGACCCATTTGGTGAAGTAGTCAATGGCCACCAGGATGAAGCGATGTCCGTTGGAAGCCGTGGGCTTGATCTCTCCAATCATATCAATGCCCCACATTGCAAAGGGCCACGGAGCAGTCAGAACATTGAGAGGAACCGGAGGGATATGAACTTTGTCAGCATAGACTTGACACTTGTGGCAAGTACGGGAATGTTGATGGCAGTCAGCTTCCATGGTAGACCAGTAATAGCCTGCCCTTAGGATCTTCTTAGCCATTGTATGCCCGCTCAAGTGAGTGCCAAATGTGCCGCTGTGTATATCAGTCATGATCAACTCTGCTTCATCTTTATCTACGCATCGGAGTAATACACAATCATGGCTTCGTTTGTAAAGGATGCCGTTGCTTAGGAAGAACTTAGCGACAAATTTCCTTAAGAACTTCTTGTCATTCACGGAAGCTCCTTCAGGATAATCTCGAGTCTCGAGATACCTTTTGATTTCATGGAACCAAGGTTGTTCCACTACTTCTTCGGTATTAATCTCGTGACAATGTGCAGGTTCATCCATTCGCTCGATGGTGATTTGGGGAGCCTCGTTATCCCAGTTGAGTTTAAACATGGAGGACATTGTGGCTAGAGCATCTGCTAGCTGATTCTCTTCTCGCGGGAAATGCTCGAAGGTAATTTGCTCGAAATGCGGCAACAATGTCAGGACATGTTCTTTGTATGGGATAAGATTAGGATGCTTGGTATCCCACTCTCCTTTGATTTGACTGATAACCAAAGCCGAGTCCCCAAATACGATCAAAGATTTGATCCCCAAGTCTATAGCAGCCTTGAGACCAAAGATGCAAGCTTCATATTCAGCCATGTTGTTTGTGCAGCTGAAGCAAAGTCGGGCCGTGAAAGGTGTGTGACAACCTTCCGGAGAAATGAGTACTGCGCCGATACCATTTCCAAGTGCATTTGAAGCACCATCAAAGTATAGGGTCCATCGGGATCCCTTTTCAGGTCCGTCATACGGTCCGTCACCTTCAACGTTGTGCAAATTCATGATGTCCTCGTCTGGGAAGTCAAATCTCATGGGTTGATAGTCTTCGATAGCCTGATGAGCCAGATGGTCAGCTAATACACTCCCTTTTATAGCTTTTTGGGTGGTGTACTGGATGTCATACTCAGTTAAGATCATTTGCCATCTAGCTATCCTTCCAGATAAAGCGGGCTTCTCAAAGATATATTTGATAGGATCCATTTTGGAAATCAACAAGGTAGTATGAGTCAACATATATTGTCTTAGTCGGCGAGCAGCCCATACCAAAGCGCAGCAAGTTTTCTCGAGCAGTGAGTAGCGAGTCTCACAGTCGGTAAACTTTTTGCTAAGGTAATAAATAGCATGCTCTTTTCGACCAGACTCGTCATGCTGGCCCAACACACACCCTATAGAATTATCCAAGATGGTCAAATACATGATCAATGGTCTTCCTTCGACGGGTGGCATCAGAATAGGAGGTTCTAGCAAATACTCCTTGATTCTATCAAAAGCAGCTTGGCAATCGTCGTTCCATTCCACTACCTGATCTTTTTTCAAGAGTTTGAAGATCGGTTCACAGGTAGAAGTCAGATGTGAGATGAATCTGGCAATATAGTTTAAGCGCCCCAAGAATCCTCTAACTTCCTTCTCAGTACGGGGAGCAGGCATCTCTTGTATTGCTTTTACTTTTGCGGGATCGACTTCAATGCCTTTGTTTCTTACAATGAATCCCAGGAGTTTACCAAACCTAACTCCAAAAATGCATTTACTTGGATTCAGCCTGAGCTTGTATTCTTTCAATCTGGCAAACAGCTTCTCCAGATGTTCAAGGTGCTCTTCCTCTGTTCGTGACCGAGCTATCATATTGTCTACGTAAACTTAAATCTCATGATGTATCATATCATGAAACAAAGCTACCATGGCGCGTTGATAAGTTGCCCCTGCGTTCTTCAGCCCGAACGGCATCACTTTGTAACAGAAAGTGCCCCATTGTGTGACAAAAGTAGTTTTCTCCATGTCCTCGGGGGCCATTTTGATTTGATTGTAGCCCGAGAATCCATCCATGAAGGAAAACACTTTGTGCTGAGCTGTATTGTCGATTAAAATGTCAATGTGAGGGAGCGGAAAATCATCTTTGGGACTGGCCCTATTCAAATCCCGGTAGTCCACACACATCCTGACTTTGCCATCTTTCTTAGGTACCGGCACAATGTTAGCGACCCATTGAGGATAGGACGTAACAGCCAGAAAGCCAGGATCGAATTGCTTCATTACTTCTGCTTTGATCTTTTCATACATGTCAGGCCTCATTCGGCGAACTTTTTGCTTGATCGACGGACAATCCTCTCTTGTGGGGAGACGGTGAACCACGATGTCTGTGTCTAAACCCGGCATGTCTTCATAAGACCAAGCGAAGATTTCCACATACTCATTCAACAACTGTATCAGGCTTTCCTTGACAATTGGTTTCAAATTGGCACCCACTTGCACCTCCTTCCGGTCTTCCTCGGTTCCCAAGTTGACAGTTTCTAGTGGCTCCTCATGCGGTAAGATGGCCCTTTCCTCTTGTTGCAGAAGTCTGGCTAATTCCCCGGGTACTTCACAACCTTTGTTATCTTCATACTCAGCTAGATTGACCAGATCCTCAGAGTTATTGAAAGATGTAGCAGAATAGTCACCCATGGAATCCGGAGTGGATGGGTACCTGCATTGGTGAGTGTGGGTGTGTGTAAGGGATAGCCATCCTTAAACAAAAAATGCAAAAGGAAAGAAAATGAACATAAGCAGTTTATCAAATGAAAAACGTCCAATGAATCATTAAACATGGCATATGAATATGAAAGATAATCAAAACCCTTACAAGTGGACCTACATGCCCCGGGCAAGGCATGAGGTGAAAAGATAGTGTACGGATTGTTTGAAAGTAAATATTACAGACCAAATAAGAAATGTTTAACAGATAAATTACTGATGAATAAAAGTGATGGGGACAAA
This sequence comes from Vicia faba, assembly GCA_948472305.1. NCBI lineage: Eukaryota > Viridiplantae > Streptophyta > Magnoliopsida > Fabales > Fabaceae > Vicia > Vicia faba. The sequence goes on along the minus strand of CATIWC010002659.1, from coordinate 115,831 downwards.
GTCCTTAGCCTCCCAATTGCTCAATCCTCCTTTGACAGTTGGATAAATCCACTCTTCAATGCTGCTCTCCTTGTCTTCGTCCTCCAAAGCGTTGATTCCGTAGGGAGAAATTTTGACTGGCGCCCTTTCAATCTTTGACCGGCGCATAGCTTTCTGGCCGGCGGCTGTGAACCCTAACCCAAACTTGTCAGTCTTATGCGGAAAGTCGGGTAACTGCCCCCATGCTGAATTCTTCCCTTCTTTTATTGCGGCCTTTGCGTCCTCCAGAGATGCCATCCTGGCCATCTGCCTCGGTGTCTCAGCTGCCAACTTTGCTACTGCTATTTCAGGAAGGACTTCTTCGAAATGCTGAAAAGGCGTCTCGATGAACTCCCCCTCTACCTCCACGTACCGGAATGAGTTTAAGTGGCTAATCATGTACTCCTCTTCGCCATGGACAGTAATGATCTTTCCCTTGACAGGATACTTTAACATCTGATGTAAGGAGGAGGTGACTGCCCCAGCATGGTGTATCCAAGGTCTACCTAGCAGGCAAGAGTATGATGGACGGATGTCCATCACGTAGAAAGTGGATTTAAACACCTCAGTGCCTATCTTGATGGGAATTTCAACCTCTCCATGGACCATTCTCTTCGAACCGTCGAAAGCTCTGACAACAATATCACTCGGCTTCAAATCCAACCCCTCACAATCTAGTCGGTCCAAGGCCTTCTTAGGCAGAACATTCAGCGACGAACCAGTATCAACCAAGACGTGTGCGAGAGTGGTTCCTCGACACTCGACTGAAATGTGCAAAGCATCATTGTGATTTCTACCTTTAGGAGTTAGGTCGGCATCAGAAAAACCTAATCCATTGTCCGCAGTCAGGCTAGCCACGCAATTCTGAAATTGATCCGCAGAGGTTTCTTGGGGCACATGAGCTGCCTTCAGAAACTTTATCAGAGCTTTAGCGTGCGCTTCCGAGCAAAGTAGTAGTGCCAGCATGGAGATTTTGGAGGGGGTTTGCCCCAACTGTTCCACCACATCGTAATCACTTCTCTTAATTATCCTCAAAATCTCGTCCATTTCCTTCTTGGAGGTTTCCGGGATTACCAAGGGTTGAGCCCTCGTCCTGACGGGCTCATCTTGGATTCCCTTACCTTTGTCAGCAGCGGTAGGAGAGACAGTACTAGGAACAACAATGTCCTCGATCAGGGGAGTTCTAGCAGAGAGCTTTATTGGTGCAGGGATGACTTCGTTAGCTGATGAGGGTCCAAAGACTGCTCTTGGAGGGGCAATCTCTGGAGAAAATATTCTCCCGCTCCTGGTGATTTTGCTGGTGCCCGCAATGTTACTAATGCTGGCTTCTTCATCATCCGAACTTTCTTCAATTACCTCGATTTGCTTGATACCATGGTAGTAGACGTCACCGCCATAGTTCCAAGGTATCGACTTCTCAGAAACATAGGGAACAGGCCCTGGCATTGTTATCTTCAAAGGAACAGATTTTGTGGCTGGTGTAATCTTAACAGGCTTTTTGACGGCCTTGGAAAGATTGGCGTGAATGGTTATGATTGAGACATCTTCAGTATGAACTGGAACGGCAGAAACTTTTTCAAACAAAATTTGTCGACTATCTATAAGGCCTTGGGTGCCTTTCTTCAATAGCGGACAATCAAACGGCAGAGAGTAACAACAGTAGCAGTCTTCCTTACATCTCGGGAAGATCCCGGCTCTTAACAAATTCAACTTAATGGTTAGCAGTGGAGTGGTCAGATCACTGACATCAGCAACATACAAATCTTCTTCAATGGCATTAACATTTCGGCCGTGCTTCGGCATGGGTGCAGATATCACATTAGGCTTCTCTGGAGCGTCAAACTCCACCTCCTTAGCCTCTATCAGGTCTTGGATTTTATGCTTGAGTGCCCAGCAATCATTGGTGTCGTGTCCAACACTGTCTGAATGGTAGGCGCATTTAGCATTGGCATGATAATGCGGAGAGGACGTATTCACATTCTTTGGTGCCTCCTTGATGGTGGCGAGATTCAACTTCAATAGATGGGGAAGCACTTGCGCTGGAGTCATATTAATGCGGGTGAACTGTCGTTGTGTCCGTTCCACCCGTTGTTGATTTGGTCTGGACTGGTTATAGCGAGGCTGCTCACTAGGAGTGTTTTGAATCATTACGGCCCCCACAGTTGGCCGACGCTCCATCTTCCCTGCTCTTCTATGAGAATATACCACAGTTGTTTCCTTCTTAAAAGGCTTCTTCTCAACACTAGCAGCAACACCCTTCTGAATCTTTCCTGACTTGATGCCAGCTTCTATTCTTTCGCCTGTTAAGATCAAATCGGTAAACCCCGCGGAAGAGTTACCAATCAGATGATTGAAAAATGGCCCAGATAGGGTCCCAAGAAACATATCAACGAGCTCGCGATCGGTTAAAGGAGGCTGCACCCTTCCAGCCAAATCCCTCCATTTTTGTGCATATTCTTTGAATCCCTCACTTGTTCCTAGTGACATACCCTGAAGTTGGGTACGAGTAGGAGCAAGATCAGAATTGTATTGGTATTGTTTGTAAAAAGCGGTGGCCAAATCTTCCCAATTTCTGAAACTGGTTCCTTCTAGCTGATAAAACCACTCCAACTGAGCTCCAGAAAGGCTGTCTTGGAAGAAATGAATCCAAAGATTCTTATCTGCCGTATAGGGTTGAATCTTTCTCACGTAGGACCTGAAATGCATTTTTGGACAAGACAGCCCATCATACCTCACAAACATTGGCACTTTGAATTTTGGGGGAATCACAATCCCGGCGACCAAACCCAAGTCTTCAAAATCCAAACCCGGTACTCTTTGTAGCTCCATGGCGGCTAACCTGTCTTCTAGCCCTTTGTATTTATCATCAGCTGGAGGGTATTGCTGATCAGAATAATCTTCATCCTCTTCGACCTCCTCTTCTTCCACATCAGACTCGGAAGGTACCGCAGCCCCACCCCCTTTGCTGGTTCCTTCATCAGAAGTAGGAGGAAATTCAAGCACTCTCCGAGCTTCTCCGTCAAATCTTCTCCCCAAAGTGGCCACTCCGAGTCTCTTTTTCTTCTTTTTCACTGGGTCTTTGTTCCCCAGCAAGGTCTTGAGATCCTCCTGACCTTTAGCCAAGGTTGTCAGGAGTTGCTGAAACTGTGCATTCTGAGCTTGCAGGTCTTTGACTGTTTGCTCGAGATCCATCCTACTGAAATAAACAGCAGACAGATAAGGAAACCTGGAGTGAGACCTGCTTATGCACATGATGAATGGTATGCTTATGTATGCAATGCATTCAAGGATTCAGAACATTCAAAATTGTTTCAGACAAAGAAGAACGCACATCATATTAATAAGAAGAAATTTGTTAGTACATAAATGCCCCATGGGCCAAATATTACAAACTAAACTTCTTAAGGCAGAAAGACATTGCGCATCCTCTTTGGTGCGATGTAGGTGTTGAGGGCCTCTTGCTCGTGGAGTCGGCGGGTGAGCTCTAGAACCTTCTTTTCACTGGCGTAGAAGCTAGCTTCAAAAGTATTCCGTTCCTCCTTGAGCTTAATCCAACTTTTCTGCATTTCCTCCCACGATGTAGGCATGTCTGGATGTAGGATGGTGTAGGGGACCTCTCCTTCATTGACGGGCTCTTTAATCACTGGGAGTACATGAGGATAAGGCATCATTAGACTTTGGGCTCGGGCTCGTACCCACTTGAGATAGGGCTCAAGAGGGATGGAGTTCTTGTGTCCCAGAGTCTTGCTATCAAACTTGTTGAGTTTTCCCCAAGCTCTGATGAATCTTTGGCGAAGTCCTTGCGCATCATTGTCGAAGTCAAAAACTAGGTCAGGAATCAACATGTCATGAGGGCCATCCCTCCGTGCATATCCAAATTGCCTCAAAGCTAGGCAAGGGTTGTAGGTGATACCTCCTCTGATTCCAAGTAAAGGAACATTAGGAAATTCTCCGCAACGATCGACGATGATGACATTTTCTCTGGACCGAGAACACCAATGCACATCAGAATGAGTAAGAGTCATCAACCGTTGGGACCACCTTGTACCTTGGTCATTCTTCAAGACAGATTGTGGAAGGTGCGAAATAAACCACCTTGCAAGGATAGGAGTACAGCACATGAGAACACCCCTCTTTCTCATTGTTCGTGTGTAAAATGAGTGAAGGATGTCCCCAAGCAATGTTGGTATTGGATTTCTGGACAAGAAGATTTTGACGGCGTTGACATCTATCAATTGGTCAGGATTTGGGAACAAGACCAACCCATAGATAAGGAGTGCCACAATATCTTCAAAGGCTTGTAGGTCCAATGAGTTCCAACATTCTTGTGCCTTTTCAAACAAGAATTTTGCTAAGAATCCTTTGACGCCGCTTCTGGTTTCCCAATGCCCCTTGATGTCGGATGGTTGTAGATGTAATGCTCGAGCAACATCTTCCGGCTTTGGTTCCTTCTCCGTACCGTTGAATGGTAGTTGATTAAGGATAGGGATTCTTAGAAGTTGAGAAAACTCCTCCAAAGTGGGTACCAACTGATAATCAGGGAAAGTGAAGCAGTGGTGAAGAGGGTCAAAGAATTGGAATAGCACTTTCATCATGTCTTCTTCAATGTTGGTGTTGACTAGGATGAGCAGTCTACCATGTCTTTCACTGAAGGATGAATTTTCCGGAATTCTTGAAGTGATCTCCTTGAGTTGAGGAGAGATTCTCACCAGGTTGACTTGAATGGTATTTCTGCGAGGAATTTCCATGACCTACAAAATAGGAACAAAGATGAAGATCCAAACCCTTGAAATGGTTAGTGAATGCATATGATGTTTCATGATGTTTATGATGTATGCACAAAACATATGTACAAACAAATCACACCAAACCCTAGTTTTAGGCTTGCATGGGGTTTCGTAGGTAAGTACCCTCTTGAGTGTAGTTGGCTTAAAACCTGTCCTATAAATAGTAACCGGGTTCTAAGGAGCTCAATATCACTGGATTGTTTTCATTGTTCATGGTTTTGGTTTAGCCACTTAACTAGCGACCAAAACATTCCAAGAAAACAACCCTCAATGAGTGTAGTATCGAGTATCTACCAACTTCAGACTGCACCAAAGCCGGTCATCTCACTACCCCTAATAAAAGGCCAAGATGGTCAAGTAAGGTTCTAGGTTATTAGTGCTTAGATACATCACTCAGCGGCCCCGTACTCTCCTTGATTGAACTCAAGGGTTACCGGTACTCACAAATATGTCGCACTAATATAGCTATTGCTTAGACCGCGTCGGTATACCCCGCACAGTTTCCACAACGTATTGCTATCTATGAATGTTTCCCAAGATTCGGGTGTAGGATTTGCAAACCCAAATAATAGAGCCAAAGTATAAAGCAAACAAATCAAACAATTAGTCATGCAAGAGGGTGATCTAAGCCCTAAGGTTACTCCACTTTAAAATATTCCCCAGCAGAGTCGCCAGTTCTGTGATACGGTGGGAGAACTGACTAGGGTTTTGCGTTTGTTTTCGCAAATGTTTCGGTTGAGCAAGAGTCGCCACCGACTTTTTATTTTATCCTAAGGAAAGGTTAAAAAAGCACAGCAAAAACCTTTGAGATTTTTCTTGGGTTCGGGGAGTAGATTATAGAAAGGGAAGGTATTAGCACCCTTTTTATCCATGGTTATCCATGGGCTCTTAGGTACTTGCTTAGATCAACTTGCCTTGGTTTTCAATTATTTGAAATGGTGCTTGGTGTGTGGTTTTTGAAAATGTTTTGAAAAGATGCCTTGTATAGGCTACCCTTGTAACAATTCTTTACTCGAATGTTTTACAAAAGGTGTTTTGTCTTTAGAAAAGATGTTTCAAGGTTTTTGAAAGTTTGTTTTGAAAGTGTGTAGTTTGAAATTAGGCAAGTGTTTTCTTTGCAAATTGACAAGTACTTAAGAGTTATCTACCCTAAAGTTTTCTCAAAGATTTTTGTCATGTTTTAAACCTTTTGACAATTTTGTTCCACCATTGCATTTGGTGGACAATCTTGTCTTAGGAGGTGAAAGGGACGGGCGCGGGTCATCGTTTAGACCATAATTGCAATAGTGTTAAATGTCTTTGGGCAATTTCTCTTTGAAAGGGACTTGATCATTTTAGGCAACTTTTCGAAAGCGTCATCGAGGGACTTATGATCATTTGATTGTTTGTTTTACCCAAAGAAATTCAACATACAATATGGCCCAATTATTTGAAGGCAACAAAGTGGAATACCCTAGGGGTGCAAGTGTGAAATGTGTTGTCCATTTTTCATGCTTTTCTTGTCTTGTATCAGGTCAAACTAGTTTGTTCATTTTATTCGCATACAAACCCTAATTCTAGCATAGTATATTTAGAAAGCGATAAAATGCGAAATTTAAATTCCTACACTATTACAACACAATAATATGGGGAGGAGGGTACAATGTTTCAAATGGGGATATTTAGACAAGAATTTAAACCTAACTATTACATCATTTTCTTTGAATATTTACAAGACAAATAAATGTATAATTAAATGGAAATTGAAATAAATATGCAAAAATGTAAAAAGAATTTTTATGTGTATAAAAAAAAAGGAATATTATTTATGTGAAATAAAAAGAGAAAAATAAAAAAAAGATTATTTTTGGAGTATTTTCAATTTTAGGGCAAAACCCTAATTTTAATCAAAAGGGGTATTAATTATTTAATATTTGTAATATTGACTATTTATATACAAAAATAAGATAAAAATATAATATACTTAAAAAAGGTATTTTTTAGTATTAAATATTAAAAAATAAAATATGTACATTTTTTGGTATTTATATCCTAAATATATTAATATATTTCTATCTATTTATATTATTTACAAACTATGTTTTATATATATTAATTAATAATATTTAATATTTAAATAAAAATAAAAAAAAAGTATTTTTCTATAAAATATTTTCAGGAAGTAAAAATAAGATAAAAGTGTATAAAAAATATATTTGTGCTATTTTTGTATTTTTAAACAAAAGGTATATATTTATTCATTTATGTTCAAACTAAAAGAAAAATCAAATAAATACCTAATAAAATCAAAAATGGTGAGAAAAAATATTTTTAAATTTTTAATATGCTGAGAAAAAATAAATGAGTTAATTAAAAAAGGAAAAAATCAAAAATCATCAAAAATAAAGCAAATGGGCTCAGGGGGTGTAAAACCAAAAAGGTGGTGCAAAAAGGAAAGTCAACATAAGCCCAGCCCATGAAGACCTTTCTTCAACCTCTGAACAACAATATTCAAAAAAAACGCGCGTCCTGTTCTTCATCTTCTAACTCCTGATTCTTGGCTTATTAATGAAAACTCATAACATGAAAAATGTTCAGCATCAAGAGACGAATCTAACCATATGCAGAACTTGATCTAACTCTCTAAGATGAGGGAGAATTTCTTCTCCCCCAAATCCTAACCTAGATTTTCTGCCATTTTCAAACCTCAAATTCTCACAGCTCAAGTAAAAGAAATGAAAAGTAAAAACATGTACATGTTCAGTGGCATGAGTAGAACATTGTTTATTCACAAACTTAGAGTTAATGATGCTTGATAAGAGAGATAGAAGTTCACCAAGATACCTGTTCAGCTGAAGTTCTATCTGGCAATGAGGGAGCTTTCAATGCAAGGTGATGATTGGAAAAGCTTCCTTGAGGTCCAGGGATGCTATTCCAATGTTTACTTTGTCTTGAGAGCTTCTGAATCGTGCTAGAGCACTTCACCTGCAAAACAAGAAACTGAAAATGGTGGAAGTGGTTAGAGGGATTACAGGTCGTGTTTCAAGTCATGGTTAGCTTGCATAGATGCTAGGGAATGTGTGTGAACTGGTTTGGGCAAGAGAGCTTGAGGGAAAGGGAAGATGGCACTCAAACTGCAGGCTTGACCCTGTTTTTGCAGTTTGAAGATGATTTTGAGATTGGGAGTGTTTGAGAGGTGTTAGGGTCGTGCAAAAGCTTGGTTGAGATGTCTTGAGTATGTTTGATAAGTTCACTTAAGGGTTTCTAAGCTGATATGAGAGTTGGTTTGACAAATGCAATGTTTCTTACACTTTAAGCAACTAATGCCCAAGTTGTGTTCTAGGTCAGTAGAGGCCCCCTAATGAGCTGCATAATCCCTCCTTGATCAGAGTGTTTTGCTCATAATCTTGTGCCAATTAGATCTCATTTGTACTGCTTGGATTTTCAATTGGACATAAAGTTAACTTTTGCAAAAATGGAAGAAATGCTTTATCTATTTTGGCATTAATCCTTTAGGCAATGCTTGAACTCATGAAATAAGGCCTTGGCACAAAGGTTTTGCATTGAATTATTGAGTGTCAAAGAGTTTCAGGACCTGTAATTTAGCACAAACTATGCTGACTTGAAAATGGCTTAAGTTATGAACATGCTTTGGTCAAGAACAAAAATGAATTTTTGCCATATTGTGAAATTCGATTCTCTCAAGTTATGAGGTTGTTTGAGAAGTTATTGGGCATTTTGGAAATCTTGGAATTTGTACTACAATCCATATTTGAAATGCAAATTTAAATTCCAAGTGGAAGTGTATGAAAAATGGCCTTGAAGTTGGGTAGAAAACCTTGTCAAAATAGGTTAAAATTTCACTAAGTTAAGAATGGTTTAGTGCCCTTATTCAAAAATTTGTAACTTGAGATACAAGCCTCAAATTGGAAAACTTTGTGAATCAAAGTTGTAGATTATGCAACAAGCTACAACTTTCATGTTTTGACTTTTGTTTGAATCCAAATGGATCTTGGTGAGAAAGTGGGGCAAAGTTGGGAAAAAATTAGGGTTTTTTATAACTTAGAAAAATTCTAAGTTATGAAAAATCCTAATTTCTAACCCTAATTTGCATTTTGTGACTTCTTGGTGAACAAGTTTCATGATTTGGCATGTTTTGATGAAAAATGAATCTTGACTCTTGACTTTGACCAAAAAGTCAAAGTTTGACTTTTCAGTATACAGTCAAAATTGATCAATTGACTGGGAAATTCAACTGTCAATCTTGTGTACTTGGGATCTTTTGAGTTTGTTGAGCATGTCAAGATAATTCCATGGGGTCCTTGAGTCCATATGTGAGCTTGGTTTGCCATTGGTTGGGTCAAACAGTCAAAAATTGCCTTTGTGCAGTCAAAACCCTAAAAATGACCATTTTGCCCTTTTGGTGATCTGGTCAAATTTCTTGTGGGATTGTGATCCAAACTTGATCAAATGGTTCATATGAGTTCATAATGTTGATGTGGGTCAATTTCCATGAGGTTTGACTGTCAATTGGCCACAGTTGACTTTTTCCCCAATACAGCTGATTTCTAGGTCAACTGTCCAATTGACTGGGCAAAACTTGGAATCAAGGCTTGAAACTTGATGTGGATAAACTTGGGAGTCTAATATGAAGCATGAAAGTCATCTTAGGCATTTTAGGTCAAAACAACTTTGTGCAAACACAAACCCTAATTTGGGTTAACCAGTGCAAGGAGAGGCCTTGAGCAGATGAAATCCTAACTGGATCTTGATCTCCAAGGGCTTTGTGATGAGAAATTAATGAGAAAAGGGAGGGCAAATTTTGGGGTACAACATTCCCCCTTTTGATTTACAAAGAAAGATCGAAAGAAAACCGTAGCTAGTCATTGATGAAGAACCTTTGACTATTAGCCCTGCCAAATTCATCTGACAGACCCAAGCATAGGGAAATAAACCTTACTCCATGACCAAGGAGGCCTTGTTGAAGATAACCCTTGCATGAAGTTGAATAAGAAGTTCATAGTGACCATATGATCAAATCCCAATTTGAGACCAAGAAGTCTTCGATAGAACCAAGCTTATATGAAGTAAGCACCTAAACCCATATGAACCATGTTTGTATGATTACTAAACCTTGAACCTCAAATGCCTATTTTATGAATGAAAATGTATGTTAATGACCTAATGAAAAGATATGAATGCAATGCTAAGCCTAATCCAAATAGAAGAAATTAGGAGGGAAAATTTTGGGGTGCAATAGCTGCCCCTATTTAATCGCCTTAGACCTGAAGGTGAGATTGGCGCCATCCTTTCGAACCTTCAAGGTAAAAGAAGATTAAATACTTAAAATAAACCGGAAATTTGCGCTCCAAAGCCAGTCAGGTATACATTATATTTTTGGTTTTCTGTATTTTCTATTATTATTATTATTTTGCTTTTTGGATTACAGTAGTCAGCTGAGTAAATTTCTTGGATGTTAGGTCAAGGTTATACATACCCAAGAAAGAGACTGGTCGAAGAAGACTCTGACGAAGGAACACCAATCGAAGGCGAATTTACTGAGAAAAGAGACCAAGCGAATGGGACTTCTGAAAGATGATACCAGCCGAAGATGGATTTTAACAAATGATACCAGCCGAAGCATGGTTTTAACAAAGGGTACCAGCCGAAGCGGGGTTTTAACAAAGGATACCATCTGAAGCGGGGTTTTAACTAAGGATACCAGCAGAAGCGGGGTTTTAACAAAGGATACCAGCCAAAGTGGGGTTTTAACAAAGGATACCAGCAGAAGCGGGGTTTTAACAAAGGATACCAGCTGAAGCGGGGTTTTAATAAAGGATACCAGCCGAAGCGGGGTTTTAACAAAGGATACCAGCCGAAGCGGGGTTTTAACAAAGGATACCAGCCGAAGCGGGGTTTTAACAAAGGATACCAGCCGAAGCGGGGTTTTAACAAAGGATACCAGCCGAAGCGGGGTTTTAACAAAGGATACCAGCCGAAGCAGGGTTTTAACAAAGGATACCAGCCGAAGCGGGGTTTTAACAAAGGATACCAGCCTAAGTGTGGTTTTAACAAAGGATACCAGCCGAAGCGGGGTTTTAACAAAGGATACCAGCCGAAGCGGGGTTTTAACAAAGGATACCAGCCGAAGCGGGGTTTTAACAAAGGATATCAGTCGAAGCGGGGTTTTAACAATGGATACCAGCCGAAGCGGGGTTTTAACAAAGGATACCAGCCTCCGAAGCGGGGTTTTAACAAAGGATACCAGCCGAAGCAGGGTTTTAACAAAGGATACCAGCCGAAACGGGGTTTTAACAAAGGATACCAGCCGAAGCGGGTTTTAAACAAAGGATATCAGTCGAAGCGGGGTTTTAACAAAGGATACCAGCCGAAGAGGGGTTTTAACAAAGGATACCAGCCGAAGCAGGGTTTTAACAAAGGATACCAGCCGAAGCGGGGTTTTAACAAAGGATACCAGCCGAAGTGGGGTTTTAACAAAGGATATCAGTCGAAGCGGGATTTCAACAAAAGATACCAGCCGAAGCGGGGTTTTAACAAAGGATACCAGCCGAAGTGGGGTTTTAACAAAGGATACCAGTCGAAGCGGGGTTTTAACAAAGGATACCAGCTGAAGCGGGGTTTTAACAAAGGATACCAGCCGAAGCGGGGTTTTAACAAAGGTTACCAGCTGAAGCGGGGTTTTAACAAAGGATACCAGTCGAAGTGGGGTTTTAAAGGTATGCATATCTGGTCAGAGTTAGATACACAAAAGTGGAATTGAGCATCAAGAAACAAATGTTTAGAGTTGATGGTGAGCACAGGAACGAGACTAACTGAAGAAATCCCCAACAAAAAGGACGCATTCTCCTAAATAAGGATGCCAGACAACTGGACTTTGAAGAGACACTGAAGGACTCTTAACATAAAAGGTTAGCTAAGCTAACGAAAGGAGGACCCAACGAACACGGATAAACCAAAACAAGGAACCGACTAAGCAGGACCTTTAAAGAGCACATATCGGAGGTGAACTCTACAAGAGAAAGAGACTGGTGAAAGAAGAATCTAACGAGGATTGCCAAAAAGCGGAATGTAATTCTTCAAGAGTGGCAATCATCTGAATTACCACACACCAAGTATGGATACGCAAATATTTGAGAAATAAGAAAGGCTATACACCGACCCTTACTCGCACTCTAAGGGAAAAGAAAACGCGGGTAAAATAACCAAAGGTTTACAAAGGTAAGCGCCAACCACAAACTTACTAGGGAAATGGAGAATTACCAAAGACCCGACTTGTGGTGAATCAAAATAAACTCAGCTGGGGAAACATAATAGAATTACCCTAGGCTCATTGTGGAGACAAATCAAATTCGAGCATATAGCAATCTGGTTACCACAAGTGAACATAATCGGCTTATACTTATGCATGTTTGAAATTATTATTTTTATAGCGTAATGCTCCATACATTGGGAATGCTACGCGTTTTGGTAGATGCAATGTAATGATGCATGTTTAATAATGCACTGGAAAACATATCAATAATCGGCTATTGAGAAGACAAAGAACTTCTGAACGATTATTCTGGCACGTATGATCCTTTATAGAGAAAATGCAATATGAACTTTAATGGGGAACTGAGACTCGGAACCACCAAACCCTAAAAATTGATATTACTGAGGAAGTAACTTCTTGGGGAGAACACTATAAAAAATAAATTGTAGTTCATAGAAAATCTTGAATTCTGGTCAAACTCCCAACTTCACGGAGAACAAATTCTTTATCCTCTGTTGGTAAAGAGAAAGGCTTTGTTGGGAACAGAAACTTCTGGCATAGAAACTTTGGACGAAGATAACTTCCGTTGGGAAGTATAGGAATTCTTAAACAAAAATAATTCTACTCAGGCCACACTGGGGGTAACATCGCTGGGAGGTAAAAGATCCTCACTTGGGGAAGAAATAAACATCCCCGAATAGAAACTCCACTTGGGATATCTCAACAAAATATTCTACCGCTGGTAACGAAAGAGTTATGACTGGAATTCCCCTGTATACCTCACCTGAGATATAGGACACTTTATCCATTAGGAAAAAAAGAATAGTTCCATTGGGGAAAATGGATCTCATTATACGAAAATCCTCATGTTACCCTTCTTGATTCACTTGTTGGTATGCACCTTGTCATATAAGACCAACAGTACTTGTAAAACAGAAATTGGGGTGACATGCCCCTGTTTGGAATGAAAAACCTTACCGAAGAATACTTGAACTATCAATCACCGGTTAAAAACCGTGATGCAAGATTGCAACTTCAACCTGTCGATTTCGAGGAGAAATGCCACTAAAAAGTGGACTTTAGAGAAGATGCTGCAAAAATAAATTGCATTCCAATAAAAAGGGATCAATCTAGACTTTACACAACTTCTACATTTCCAGGGAGAAAGAACATTCTCCTCCTGCAGAGAAATGAAGATGCTTTACTGGGGAGAAAATATCTCATAAGAGAAACCCCTTGGTAGATAGGTTTTTGTCGAGTAGCAACAAGTCTTTTACTGGGAGGAGGCATTCCCCTAATAAGCAATGTTTCCATCGCGTCTTGTACGAGTAAACCCTAAATGATCTTTGCATTACTGCTTATATCCTACTGAGGACAACAATCCAAACTTCAACTGGGGATAATATCCTTGACTTAGGACAAAGGATATCAGGAAATGGACTTGAGTCTCTGATAAGTCGAAGATAACAATCCTGACTTCTCGGCATGATTTTCACATTCGTAGGTCATTTAGCCTGCGTATGGACTTGATCTGATCAACCACTGAAGAAGAGAGAAGGCCCTTACATAAATTCTTGCCCCAGTCTGTAAGGCTTTTGCAGAAAATTGCCTTGAGAGGACTTTTTGAGATTTATACTATTGAAGACAATCTGCCCCAGTGTTATGGACTTCAGAATACTTCCCCTGGCTGACCAAAGTTGGAAATAGTTTCAACAATGCTTGATTGAATTCTCGTGCATCTATAAATTCAGAAAAGATTCTCCTCAAATCAACAAATTCTTAGAGAGATCCATCAAATTTCGACATAACTGCCCCAGTTTGACTGCACTTTGAGGGATAAAATTTCGACTTGAATGCCTCAGATTGGCCGATCACTCATTCGACGGAGTATTTAACATGCTTGCCCCTGCTCGACAGAGTCTCGACAAACCTTTTCCTTTACCTCATACTCACGGAGGGATGAGAAACTTGAAGATTTTTGAAGGCAACATCACCTTAGAGTGGTTGGCTTATGTCTTGAAAGTAGGTTACTTCACAACCATACTTCTTGACTTGAACTGCTTCATTCTCTAACCAGATACTTGAAGAAGTCGGCCCTCCGGGACCAACTGAAAGTGATGCACCGCTGCTTGACATAGATTCTGGGCAACCACCCTTTGCAATCTACTTCAGATTATTTCTTAAACTGGTATTCCTTTACTCAACAGAGTCAACAGAAGATTTTCCCCGAGTTAAGACCGTTCTCACAAATGATTCACTTTTAAATGGTATCTTGAAGCGATTTGTCTCTTCAGATGATCAAATTTTCATCTGGTACTCATTATGCAAACTTAATTTATGTTTTAAGCACTTGCTCATATGCAAAGAATGTTTATTCTAAGAATGGTAATTGTAATGCAAAGCTCATGTTTGTCTTGGAGTTTTAAAACTTGTATTTGAAACATCAAAAAATTTGTACAAAAGATAGTAAAAAGATGGAGTGATACCAACTAAAAAAAAATTTTAAAGCTTCCTGGGAGTCAGATTACCGTATTCTTGTTACAGTGTGCTTTCGAATTAACCCATGCTTCAGTTAGGACTTTTAAGGGTTATAACGTGGCATGGTTCACGGTTTTTTAAAAAAAAGGATTTAAGGCTCAAAATATTTGGTGCCCACCCATTCTCCGTGATGTTCTACAGTCCTAAATTCAGTTAAACCAATATAAGCACTCATCTCTCAAGAAGAGTTCACAATGGTTGAGGAGGATATGGCAGTCACTCACCTCTTTCACTCTTGGTGTATGATCACACGTCTTTATTCTTTGTTGAGGATTTTTATTTGGTAATCCCCTTTTTCTCTTTTTTTTGCGCTTTTTGCTTTCTTTTTGTGTTCCCTAACTTTTTCCTGGACAAATTTCTTTTGAATTTTGACTTTGAAGTCCAGCGGGATGCCCTGACTTTTGCCTAAGCGACTTGTCTTTTCAAGTTTCAGCTTAGCGGGGCTTTTTGTCTCTTTCTTTTATTATTCCATTTAGTTCAAACCAGTCGTGTGACTTCGAGTCATTCTTTGATTTGCTGAAAAAGGTGTGACTGCCTTGCTGTTTGGTTGACGAGGAATAGCCATCATGATATCGTCATTTTTTGACCTCTTGATGTGCGAGAGATATCTATTGGGATATCATTCTCATTGATGCACGCTGTTGATGGATGTGAGTTATCCATTGTGGTTTTGTTTTTTCTCAACCTTCTGAAGGATAACCGTTGTTGTATCCTTTGATGCGCACTCCTAATGAGTTTTGAACGCTCAATCAGATTAACTGAAATCTACCCTGCCCCGGGTTAAATGTGAGGGTTTTTCTGAAAAGAAAAGAAACTCCTACTTCAAGGCTCAAAGGGGTTGATGAGGGTTTCACTCCCTTATATCCCCGGTGTTTGGGAATTTGAAACAAGGCCTGTACATCGTTAGCAGGGTCCTATTCAAAAGCACACTGTTTAAATTTTCGGTATATTACTCATCATCCTTCATCCAGAGGTTCTTTGCTTTATTTAACAAGAGTTAAGTATCAAAAAGTCAAAGGAAAACATTAATGAGTGAATATGAATGGATTAATTCAAGACAAACAAATTTAATGCATTATGATTAATATTCAAAAATAAGCAAATTTTGCATATGAGATGCGGTGGGAGAACTGACTTGAGGTTTTGCGTTTGTGTTTGCAAATGTTGCGGTTAGCAAGAGTCGCCACCGACTTTTCTTTTATCCAAAAGGAAAGGTAAAAAAAGCACGGGAAAGACCTTTGAGATGTTTTCTTGAGTTCGGGGGGTAGATTATGAAAAGGGAAGGTGCTAGCACCCTTTTCATCCATGGTTTTCCATGGGCTCTTAGTTACTTGTTTAGATCACTTTCTTTGCTTTGAAATTGTTTGAAATGGTGCTTTGTGTGGTTTTGAAAGTATTTTGAAAAGAGGCCATCGTTTAGGCTATCTTTGTAATGATTCTCGTTTGTAAGAATGTATACAAAGATGTTTGTCTTTTGAAAAATGTTTTAATATTTTTTAAAAAGTTTTGAAATGTGTGTGTGTTTGTTTTTAAAAATAGCAAGGATTGTTTTGAAATTGATCAACTAACTAGAAGCTATCTACCTACTCAAATGTCTTTCTTGTGCATTTTTATTCCTTTGACATTGTTGACTTACTATTGATTTGGTAAGCAACCCTATCTTTGGATGTTAAACGGGACGGGCGTGGGTCATCGTATGACCATGATAGAAATATTTCCAAGTATCTTAGCATGTTTGAGGGGCCAAGATCATCTTTGTTTAGGCAACCTTTTGATAGCGTCATCGAGGGACTATGATCTTATTTTGTTTTGTTTTGCCAAGATACTTCGCGTGCGTAACATGGCCATTTAAATTTAGGCAACCAAGTGGGTGAAACCATAAGGGTTCTTGTGTGCAATGTGTGTCATTTTTCATTCATTTGATTTGTCTTGGATTAGGTCTTTTCTATTTGTTTTGTTTTTGGTCTTGTCATACAAACCCTAGTTTACTAAACATGGTATAAATGCGATAAATTGCATAAATGTAAACTAAGCTATTACAACAATTATTATGGGAGGGGGGATACAAGTTTTTGAATGGGGATATTGCACAAAATAAACCCTAAAAATACTATTACAACCCAAATGAATATTGTGCGAATTAAATAAATATACAAATATTAAAATGCAATGCAAATGTATTTATGCAAAAATGTTTTGTATTTGATTTTTTGTATGAGAAAAATGATTTATTTAAGCCCTAAAAATATGAGAAAAAATATTATTATTTTTGAAAGGGTGAAACCCTAATTTTCAATTAAAATAAAATATATGTTCTATATTATTATTTTGTCCATTTTTTTGTACAAGAAAATAATAAATAATATTATGTACAAATATTAAAAATTAAATATGTATGAGAAAATGAATATTTTATGTGTAAAATAATAAAATAAAAATGTATAGTATTTTTTAAATTGTATTTACAAATTTACTTAAGAAAATAAAATCTATAAACCTAATAAACTATTTTTATGTGAGAAAATAAATAAAATAAAATAAATAAAAGTGTGAAAATAAATAAATTATTTTTGGGCATTTTTTATCATTAGAAAAAATATATGCAAGCAATAAATATAAAAATATGCAAGAAAATGTAAAAATATAAGAAAATAGTCAGAGGGTGCAAAAGTAAGTTAGGGGGTGTGAAAAGTAGAAACAAAAAGGTCAAGGCTGCAAAAAGCCCAGATGAAGCTTCATCCATGTCCTTCAGCTTCTCTGCGTGCGCGTTCTTCTTCAAATCTGTAACATGCTATTGCTTGCATAAAAACAAAAACTTATAACACAAAACATGTAGCATTTTATCTCACGATTCCAATGATATAAAATTAGTAACCTAACTCTCAAAGATCAGGGAGAATTTTAATGGCCCTAAATGGTGACCTAAATATTTCAGCAACTTCAAGCTTCAAATTCTCTTAGCTCAGTTAATATAAATGACAAGTATTCATATGTACAGCTTCACCATGTTATGAACTACATCTTTCCTTCACAAATCGTGGCTTGAGGATGCATAAATAGAGAGATAGAGATTTGAAAAATACCTCCTTCAGCTGGATTTGGATATGACAATGTGGGGACTTTGAGTGAGGCCTGAGGATCGTGTGAGCTTCCTTGAACTTCCTTCAAGCTACTACAATGCCTAGTTTGCTTTGTGGATGGCCAGAACTCACTGCACAAGTCAAGCTACAACCTCCAAATTTGAAAATGGCAATGGCTGAAACAGGGCTTACAGATGCAGAGAAAGGGCTTGGATAGCTTTGGTAGGATTTGTATGAAGTGTTTCAAATGTCAATCCACAAAACGCACGAGCAAAAATGAAGTTGGCAATGATTTTGCAGAACTGCAATGTTTCGGCAGAAAAATGATGTTTTTGTGTTTGAGAGAGTTTTGGATGCAATGCCTTCGTGTTCTGAGTTGTGACAAGTTTGTATATTTTTATAGAATGGATACAAAGTCCATTCCTCATCTGATGTGCAAGCTTTCTTCTTTTCACCCACTTTCTTGCTTTTGAAGCAAAGTGAAGTGACTTATGCAAAATGCTTGTACTGGCTAGTTTTAGGGTTGCAAAGGGCTTGTACAAATTGCTTAAGACCTGTGGAAATTGCCTGCACCAAAGGGACAGCTCCAAGGCTCAAGAATGATAAAGTTACAAAAGCTCACTTTATGAAAATGGCATTGTAACCTTTATGCTTAATTAACTGTTACCAATAGCTTGCAAATGCTTCCAGGATTCAGAATATATACATGATTCATGCTACAAATGCCTAAATAATGATATTCGATTTCAAGAATATGTCAAGGCCGTGAATCACTTACAGCGATTTTTAGTGCATGAAAAGGCTTGCTTTTGATTTCTATGGACTCCATGAATACCCAGGAAATGGAAGGAATGTTTGGCCAGGCTTGAAAGTGTCTGGAACTGTGAAAACAGATTGCACTTTTTCTTGACTTTTTTGCAAGTTGTTCTTCAACCTACACGCCTACAAACCTTGTTCTTTTGGTCTGCATTTGTCTAATATATATCAATGATTGAATTAGGTTTGCAAATGTGCATCCAATCTTTTTCAATTATGGTCTTTGATCATGATTTGATTTCCATGAAGATCTTTCCAAAATAAGCCAAAAACCAATATTTTTATGTACAAACATGCCTTGCACGATTTGATTTTATTGTTAGCTGTATAAGGGACCTGAAACATGTACAAAATCTAAAGGTTTAAATGATTTTGATATTTCCATGATTTATTTTGATTTAATTTGATTTAATTGAAATAAAAAATCAAAATAAATGGAAAAAATAAAATAAAGGCAAGTAGGAATGATCATGGGTCGTGGACCATGTTACAAACTCAAAACAAGTACAAGAAGTTGGGCCCATTTGATAAAAATTGTAATTTGAGGCACTTTTGACTTTTGACAATTTTGCAAAAAAGGTCAACTTCAACAATGCATAACTTCCTCAATTTTGACTCTATGAGGGTGTTCTTAGACTTTTTAGAAAGCTTGAGATGTCCTATAAGCAACCTTTTTAGTCTCATCTCAATTGAGTCTTCCATGTTCATGGATGAACCTTTGACAAAAAAGGTGTTTTTGTTGACTTTTCAAAATGACCTATAATGTCCAAATTCATAACTTCTTGTGAGTGCATATTTTGA
This sequence comes from Vicia faba, assembly GCA_948472305.1. NCBI lineage: Eukaryota > Viridiplantae > Streptophyta > Magnoliopsida > Fabales > Fabaceae > Vicia > Vicia faba. The sequence goes on along the minus strand of CATIWC010002659.1, from coordinate 96,539 downwards.
ACTTGGGAGCTTAAGATCAATTTTAGGTCATTGAATCCTATTCAAAATGAGCTTTGGATGGGTCATTCTTGATAAAGTATGAGAAAGTTATGCTTGGTCAAAGTTGAGTTGACTTTTCCTATAAAACCCTAATTTAGAAACTTTTGTGTTTTGATGCATTGTGAGCAATCCTTGAGGAATCATGATCAACCTTGATAAAATCATGAATAATACTTCAAAATGAGGATGTTGACCAAAAATATTGAAGTTTGACTGTGTGTAGGACACATTTGACTTTTGCCCTTGCATGGTCGATTTTCAAGCCTTTGAGCAATTAACTGAGCAAACTTCCTCTGCAAGGCTTGAAACTTGACATGGATGATCTTGAGAACATATTAAGACAATGCTGAGAATTTGGGATCCCTTGGACTCAAGTATCTTGATGCAACATGAAACCCTAATTTGAGGTAGACTGCCTTAGGAGAGAGTTTGTTTGGCCAACCCTTGGACTTCCTTGAGCAATTTGAGAATCACACTTGAAATGTATTGAGAAATATGGGAGGGAAAATTTTGGGGTACAACAGCTGCCCCTGTTCAATCTTCTTAAACCTAAGGATGTAGATTGGCTTGTATGCCCTTCGTGATCCGAAGCTGGAAGATGATTGAACACTAGAGTGTCCAGAAATTTGCACTCGCATGAAGTGGTATTTGTCTTGTAATGTCGGGAATGGGCTTAAAGATGCCATCCGAAGGAGTGTCGATCGCATAAGAGATTCCTTAGCGATATCCCTTATACCTGTTGTTGAGGAAGACTACACTGGGGAATGCTGGTCTCTGTCTTGAGAGAAATAGAATTTTAGGAGTTTCAGTCGTCCGTTATTCTACTGGGGAATCGTCTCTTGGTCGTAGAGGTGAAAATGAACTACTATATGGTCGTGTTCCAGGCTTCATAGTGATAAGATAGACTGCTATTTGGTCGTGCTCCAGGCTTTATAGTGTCTTACTGGGGAGATGAGATTAGTACTTGCTATCCGGTTGTAATCCGGGCTTTGCAATTTCTCAATTCTTATCTGGTCGTAATCCAGGATTCAGAAGGAATTAAGTTGTTATCCGGTCGCATCTGGGCTTTAACTTGAATTTAGGGTGCACTAATATCCGGTCGACTCCGGGCTTCTTAGTAATTGTCCAGGTAAACTGCTATTTGGTTGAAACCCAAGCTTCACAGTGTCTTGTACTGTTATCTGGTCGTAATCCAGGCTTCAGTGTCTTTTACCGCTATCTGGTCATAATCCAGGCTTCACGATGTCTTATACCATTATCTCGTCGAATCCAGGCTTCATGGTGTCATGTACTGCTATCTGGTCGATTCCAGGCTTCACAATACCTTACTTCTTAGCTGGTCGAAATCCAGGCTTCAGAAGAAATCAAGTGGTTATCCAGTCGCATCCGGGCTTCCATTTGATTTTAGGCCTACTAATATTCGGTCGACTCCAGGCTTCATAGTAATTGGTCGGGTAGACTTCTATTTGGTCGAAATCCAAGCTTCGCAGTGTCCCTTACTGTTATCTGGTCATAATCCCAGGCTTCAGTGTCTTTTACCACTATCTGGTTGTAACCCAGGCTTCGCGATGTCTTATACCATTATCTGGTCAAATCCAGGCTTCACGACGTTCAGAGAAATCAAGATATTATCCGGTCGAATCTGGGCTTCATAACTTGCATTAAAGATATACCACTATCTGGTCGACTCCAGGCTTCGTAGTATTCTTGGCTGCTATCTGGTCGTAATCCAGGCTTCACAATGTCTTCTACCAATATTTGGTCGAGTCCAGGCTTCATGGCGTCTCGTATTGTTATCTGGTCGTAATCCCAAGCTTCACAATAACTTGCTGAGCTATTATCCGGTCGAATTCGGGCTTCACGGCTCGTGTTTATGATATACCACTATCTGGTCGAATCTAGGCTTCATGGTGGCCTTGTACTGCTATATGGTCGTAATCCAGGCTTCATAATAACTTTCTAGGAATTAAACTATTATCTGGTCGAATTCGGGTTTCATAGCTCAATGATAAACCACTATCTAGTCGATTCCAGGCTTTGCGGTGTCTGATACTGTTATCTGGTCGTTCTCCGGGCTTCACAATATGATGGGGGAATCAAGATACTATCCGGTCGGATCCGGGCTTCATAGCTTGAACTTTGTGAGAATTTGATTGTATCTTTTCCTGAAATGTAAAGAGTTAATCGTATGAAATGCCATGATGTATGTCATGTATCGAGTAATGATGTTCTCAAAATAAATGAGATTGTGTTGTATGATGCATATGTGTATGCCATGATGTATGGAAATGCAATGTTTTTATGATGTTCTCTAGTTAGGGAAAATAAATCTCGGACCGCTGCTGGAGCGTAAAAAGAGTTTCGTTCGCCGGGGATAACGATCGAAGATGATTTGAGAATAACTTGGTAGGAGAATAATTCTACTGGAGAATAAACTGGTGAAAGGATGACTCCGTGGGGAAGGGAGATACTCTGCCAGAAGATCTGCTGATTTGGAGAAATAACCTTGGTTGGGGATGAATTACCGTTGCTGGCGATAATGAAACCTGTCGAGGATTGAGTTTCTGTTTGTGGAAGAAACAAACTCCATTGGGGATAACCTTCCATCATTGGTGATAGATAAACTCTGCTTGGGGAGAATTAATGTCGATGTTTTTAGATACCTTTTACTCTGCAAGGAGTGTATGCATCCTTAGTCATCTTCTCCAGCTGGGTCTATCACTGTACCTGGTGGGTAGAGCAACTGTAAGGTTTGGACACTTCTTGTTTGCCCTTGTTCCTGCAATTACGAGTAATTTTATTTTGTTTCGCATGTAAATATTTATGAGCAACAATTATTTTCAAATGCATATATCAAAAATGAATCATTGGACGTTCTTGCAAAACAAAACAGAAGAAGAAAAACGATTTTGAAATTTTGTAAAATGACTTGTATTAATTTTGAAGTTGGCCTATAATAGGCGTTTGTACAAGAGGCTGACGTCCTAGTAAGAGAACGCCGCCGAAAGATAGAAATTATACAATTTGTGAAAAATAAATAAAAACAGCTATGTGAACAATCCCACTGGGTCCCAAATCTGCTATTGCCTTTATATCTTTGAGCGTCTCATCACTTTGCTACTAGGCCGAAGATAGATCAGATTGATCGGTGCCGTCCGAGCTTGATAGTCGATAGCGAAGTCTGGTTGCAAGATGATCCAATGAGACATAGTGTTACACTTTAATCCCTAATTTTTTCCTGGACCGCCCTTTCGGTCCACCGGGATACCCTTTTTTGCCCAAGCCGCCTTTTCAGGTTTTTGACTTGCCGGGTGTACATTTTTTTTCATTTTCATCCCTTACTTTTGCCCGAACCCTTTTGGTTCGCCGGGAAGCCCTTATTTTTTCCTAGGCAAGTCGACCTAGCGGGTCTTTGATTATGCGTAGTATTTTTTCACTATGTCTGCATTGACGGGGTGAGGAAGGTCGTCACCATCCATGGTGGTTAGAATCATAGCTCCTCCCGAGAAAATATTCTTAACCATAAATGGTCCTTCGTACGTAGGGGTCCATTTGCCCCTGGGATCACCTTGTGGCAGTATGATGAGTTTGATCACCAGATCCCCGACTTGATACTCTTGTCGTCTAACTTTCTTGTTAAATACCTTGATCATTCGCTTTTGATACGTCTGACCATGACAAATAGCAGTAAGTCTCTTCTTGTCGATTAGATTCAGCTGATCGAGCTGGGTTTGGATCCAGTTGTCTTTGCTCAAACCTGCATCCTTCCTAATCCGAAGAGAGGGTATTTGAACTTCAATGGGCAGGACTGCCTCTATTCCATATACCAAAGAGTAGAGTGTTGCCCCTGTTGAAGTCCGTGTTGTGGTACGGTACCCATGAAGAGCGAATGGTAACATCTCATGCCAATCTTTGTATGTCACCGTCATCTTCTGCACAATCTTCTTGATGTTCTTATTAGCCGCTTCAACAGCCCCATTTATCTTCGGCCGGTAAGGAGAATAGTTGTGATGTTGTATCTTAAACTGTTTGCAGAGCTCGGTGATCATCGTGTTGTTGAGATTTGTACCATTGTTAGTGATGATCCTCTCTGGTACACCGTATCGACAGATCAAGTTGTGTCGGATAAACTGCGCCACGACGTTCTTGGTTAATGTATCAAAGGAAGCTGCTTCAACCCACTTTATAAAGTAATCAATTGCTACCAGGATGAAACGATGCCCGTTGGATGCGGTAGGTCTGATCTCGCCAATCATATCGATGCCCCACATTACGAAAGGCCAAGGAGCTGTCAAAACATTCAGAGAAACTAGAGGTACATGCACCTTATCAGCATAGACTTGGCACTTATGACATGTCCGAGTATGCTGATAACAATCGGCTTCCATAGTAGACCAATAATATCATGCCCGTAGGATTTTCTTTGTCATGGTATGTCCACTGGAATGAGTTTCAAAAGTACCTTCATGTAACTCTGCCATGATCCTTTCTGCCTCGCTTTTGTCCACACATCGCAGTAAGGTTGAATCATAGTTACGCTTGTATAGAATGCCATTGCTGATGAAGAACTTTGCACTGAATCTCCTCATAAACTTCTTATCATTAACAGATGCACCCTCGGGATACTCTTGAGCCTCAAGATACCTCTTTACCTCGTGGAACCAAGGTTTATCTTCTTCTTCTTCAGTCTCAATGTCACAGCAATGTGCGGGTTCGTCCAACCTCTCAATGGTAATCTGGGGAGCCTCATTGTCCCACCTGACTTTGAACATAGAAGACATGGTAGCTAGCGCCTTCGCTAACTGATTCTCCTCTCTTGGGAAGTGTTCAAAGGTTATCTCCTCGAAGTGTGGGAGCAATGTCAGTACATACTCCTTGTAAGGAATAAGATTTGGGTGCTTCGTATCCCACTCGCCTTTGATCTGACTGATCACTAGAGAGGAATCTCCGAACACACTCAAGAACTTAATCCTTAGGTCAATAGCTGCTCGAAGGCCCATGATGCACGCTTCATACTCTGCCATATTGTTGGTGCAGTTAAAACATAATCGGGTGGTGAACAGAGTATGACTGCCCTCAGGAGATATGATCACAGCGCCAATGCCATTACCCAACGCGTTTGAGGCTCCGTCAAAATACATAGCCCATTAGGATCCCTCCTCAGGTCCTTCATCCGGTCCAGGTTCTTCACAGTCGATCACTAACATGATGTTCTCATCCGGGAACTCGAAATTCATGGATTGGTAATCATCCACGGCCTGATGCTCCAAATGATCCGCCAACACACTCCCCTTGATTGCTTTTTGGGTTGTGTATTGGATGTCATACTCAGTTAAGATCATCTGCCATCTTGCTATTCTTCTGGACAAGGCAAGCTTTTTGAAGATATACTTGATTGAATCCATCTTTGATATCAATAGGGTAGTGTGAGTCAGCATATACTGTCTCAGCCGGTGAGCAGCCCATGCCAAAGCACAACAATTTTTCTTGAGCAACGAGTATCGGGTCTCGCAGTCGGTAAACTTTTTTCTAAGGTAGTAAATAGCATGCTCTTTTCGGCCAGACTCGTCATGCTGCCCCAGAACACACCTCATTGAATTATCCAGTACGGTCAAGTATAAGATCAGCGGTCTTCCTTCAACTGGAGGCATCATAATAGGTGGCTCTTGGAGGTATTCCTTGATCCTTTTGAAAGCAGTCTGACATTCATCATTCCATTTTACTACTTGATCTTTCTTCAGCAGCTTGAAGATTGGTTCACAAGTAGCGGTCAGGTGTGAAATGAATCGGGCGATGTAATTCAGACGTCCCAAAAAGCCTCTTACTTCCTTTTCTATTCGAGGAGCTGGCATCTCCTGTATAGCCTTCACCTTTGCATGATCCATTTGAATACCTTTATCACTAACGATGAAACCCAACAGCTTACCAGACCTTACCCCGAAGGTGCACTTGTTCGGGTTTAACCTCACCTTGTACATCTTCAACCTGTCAAATAGTTTCTGGAGATGGTCAAGGTGCTTCCTCAGTCTGGGACCTTGCAATCATATCATCAACGTTAACCTCAATCTCATGGTGAATCATGTCGTGGAACAAAGCGACCATGGCGCGTTGATAAGTTGCCCCAACATTCTTCAACCCGGAAGGAATTACCTTGTAACAGAAGGTGCCCCACTGTGTAACGAAGGTTGTCTTCTCCATGTCCTCGGGAGCCATCTTAATCTGATTGTAACCAGAAAAACCATCCATAAAGGAGAAGATCTTGTGTTGTGCGGTGTTGTCGACCAGAACATCGATGTGAGGCAGTGGGAAATCATCATTGGGGCTCTCCCTATTCAGATCCCTATAGTCCACACACATTTATACCTTACCATCCTTCTTCGGCACCGGAACAACGTTGTCAACCCACTGTGGATAAGAAGTAACAGCTAGAAATCTGGCGTCAAACTTTTTCATGACCTCGGCTTTGATTTTCTCAGACATCTCAGGACGCATACGGCGAACCTTCTGCTTTATTGGAGGACAGTCTTCTTTAGTTGGTAGGCGGTGTACCACAATGTCAGTGTCTAAACCAGGCATATCTTCATAAGACCAAGTGAAGATCTCAACATAGTCGCGTAGCATCTGTATCAACCGCTGCTTGACAATAGGCTCTAGATTCGCACTGATCTTGACCTCTTTCTTGTCTTCCTATGTACCCAAATTCATTGATTCCACTGGCTCTTCATGAGGCTGTATGGCCCTCTGTTGTACCCCAAAATTTTCCCTCTCTTTTTTATCAACATTTCTCATCACAAGGCCCTTAGAACTCAAGATCAAGCTAGGGTTTGCTCAGCTTAAGACACCTCCTTGCACTGTTGACCTAAATTAGGGTTTGAATTTGCACAGGGATGTTTTGACCTACAATGCCCAAAGTGACTTTCATACTTCATGTTGGACTCACCAGTTTGTCCATACCAAGTTTCAAGCCTTGAATCAAAATTTTGCCCAGTCAATTGGACAGTTGATCTAGAAATCAACTGTATTGGGAAAAAGTCAATTGTGGCCAATTGACAGTCAAACCTCATGAATTTTGACCCACATCAACATTATGAACTCATGTGAACCATTTGATCAAGTTTGGATCATAATTTCACAAGAAATTTGATCAGATCATCAAAAGGGCAAAATGGTCATTTTTAGGGTTTTGACTATGCAAAGGCAATTTTTGACTGTTTGACCTAGCCAATGGCAAATCAAGCTCAAACATGGACTCAAGGACTCAATGACATCATCTTGACCCATTCAACAAGTTCAAAAGATCTCAAATGCATATAATTGACAGGTGAATTTTTCAGTCAATTGATCAAAATTTAATTGTATACTGAAAAGTCAAACTTTGCCTTTTTGGTCAAAACCAAGTGCCAAGGGTCATTTTTCATCAAGACATGCCAAATAATGAAACTTGTTCATCAAGAAACCCAAAAATGCAAATTAGGGTTTAAAATGGAAAAAATTCATAACTTAGAAATTTTCTAAGTTATGAAATTTTCTTATTTTTTCCTAACTTTGTCCCACTTTTTCACCAAGATGCAAATGGATTCAAACAAAACTTGCAACATGAGAGTTATAGTCCATCACAAAGTCTACAACTTTTATTCACAAAGTTTTATCAAAAGAAGCTTGTATATCAAGTTATGAATTTTGGAACAAGGGTATCTAAAACTTTTAACTTAGAGAAAATTTGCCCTAATCTAGGCAGGATTTGGACCCATCTTCTTGGCCACTTTTCACATAGTTCCACTTGGAATTTCAATTTGCATTGCAAAGATGGATTATATTACATGTTCCAAGATTTCCAAATTGTCCAAGAACTCCCCAAACACCCTTGTGGTTAGAGAGAATCGAATGCTTGAAGTTGGCAAAAACTCATTTTTGTCCATGGCCAATACATGTTCATAACAACTTGCAATTCTGATCTAGCTAGCTTGGTTTGACATTACAGGCCTCAAAACCAATTTGTACTCCTTAATTTAATTCATATCCATTGAGTTAAGGTATCTCCTTGGTCATTAGGGCATTATACACTAGTTTAAGCCTTAAAAGGAAAAAGCAATAATGCCATTTTGCCTAAACTTCACTTTATGTCAAAACCAAATCCTTGAGGCATGGGGCCAGATATTTCAGGCAAGATCAAGTCCACTAATTCCAGTAACCAAGAGCAAAAGGTGCAGCATGATTTAGGGCTTGTGCAGACCTGCATTGGGAGGACACATACTCTTGCTTGAAAAAGAAGAAAGGTGGCCAAACATAAAGGATCTCACACATCTGTTGAAACAAGCTGAGACAAACATTGTAGACAAGTTCCATACCTCCCAACAAGCCTAAAACACGACCCTTTCATCACTCAAACCTCCTCATACTCAGAATCACTATTTTTCTGCAAAATAGGGCAGGTTCTGCATTTTGCAAGCCACGACAAAATTCCATCGTGCGTTTTGTCCAAAGATAGTTCAAACACCTTCCAATCAACTCACATGAACTATCCCAGGCCCCCATTGCAAGCTATAACACCTCTAACACACTTTTCCATTTTCATTTCAAAGCTCTGCAGGTTGAGTTCTACAGCACGATTCAAGTTGTTTCAAAGCAAGCCAAGCATTGGAGAAGCTTCCTTGGACCTCAGGCAAGCTCAAAAGAAGCTCAAACACCATTGAAGGTTGCTGCATTGTCCAGCTCAAAGTCAACTGAAACTGGTATTTCATGGACTTCTATCTCCCTATTTAGGAATGGTTAGGCTTAGGTTTGTGAATGAAATATGTTGTACTCATAGCTCTGAAGCCATACATATGCTTAGATTTCATTTACATTAATCGTGCTGAGAGAATTTCACTCATGAACTTTCTGAAAAAACTAGGTTAGAAATTAGGGCCAGAGAAATTCTCTCTGGTCTTTGAGAGTTAATCCAAGTTTTTTATATGGTTGAATTCGTTGTTTAATTCTCTACAATGTTCATGTTATGAGTTTTGTCAAAAAATCAAAGAATCAGGAGTTAGCCATTGATGCACAGAAGCGCGTGTTTTGTGAACAAGAGGAAGAAGAAGAAGTCTGGATGGGCTGGGCCTGTTTGTTTTCACTTCTAACACCCCTATTTTCTGTTTACACCCCCCTGGCCCATTTATTTAAATATTTATCATTTTGACATTTTTATTTTTTATTCTGACTTTATTATTTTTTGTCTAAATAAAAAAAAATGCCAAAAATAATTTTCTATATTTTTTTCATATTTATTTGATATTTATTTTATTTTATTAAGTATACATATGTAAATAAACTATTTTCTTTTTTAAACAAAACTCAAAAATAATACAAAAAATTTACTTATTTTCATTTATTATCTTTATTTATATTTGAAAATATTTTCTTGAAAATATTCATTTTTTTGTAAATAATTAATTTTTAATTTTTATGTTTAATATGTTTAATATATATATATATATATATATATATATATATATATATATATATATATATATATATATATATATATATATATATATATATATATATATATATATATATATATATATATATATATATATATATATATATATATATATATATATATATATATATATATATATATATATATATATATATATATATATATATATATATATATATATATATATATATATATATATATATATATATATATATATATATATATATATATATATATATATATATATATATATATACATTTTATTTTATTAGATAATTAGGTAAAAAATACAAAAATACCACATTTTCATTTTTATTAATATTGTGTATTAAAAATATCATTTTTTATAATATACTTTTATTTTTTGTATAAATTGGTTTATTTATTGTATATAACTAATAAATAATATTATTTATTAAGAATTAGGGTTTCTTGTCCTAAAATAGAAAAATAATTAAAATTGATCCCTTTTTTTATTTTATTTACATTTCACATTGAAAAAATACTTTTTTGTATACATAAAAATCATTTTGTGCATAATACCTTTTATTTGACATTTATTTATTGTATTGTATTCAATTGTTGTACATTTAAGTATTGCCTATACATTCGATATGGTTGTAATAACTTAGAATTTATTTTCTTGTCAAAAACTCCGAATTCAAATTTGTACCCCCCTCCCTATATCATGTTGTAATAGCGTAGTATTTAAATTCTCGCATATTTAAAAGCTTTCAATTATGCCATGTTTAGACCTAGGGTTTGTATGCAATTAAAATCAACAATTAGTTTGACCTAATCCAAGATAAATATGCATGAAAAACAAACACAATGCACACTTGCACCCCTAGGGTTACAATCCACTTGTTGCCTTCAAAAATGGGCCATGGTTGCATGTGAAGTACTTCGGCAAAACAAAAACAAAACAAAAGATCATAGTCCCTCGACGATGCTATCTAAGTTGCCTAAACAAAATGATCAAGTCCCTCAAGAAAATTGCCAAAGATACTTGACACTATTGCTATCATGGTCTATACGATGACCCGCGCCTGTCCCGTTAACATCCTAATACAAGGTTGTCCACCAAATACAATGGTGAAACAACACTGTTAAAAGGGTTAAAAAGATAAGAAAGATCTTTGAGTAAAATAGGGTAGATAGCTCCTAGTTACTTGATCAAAAGCTTGCAAAAACATCCTTGCTACTTTCAAAACACACTTTACAACACAATTTCAAAACCCTACTTTCAACATTGAAAACTTTTCAAAAGACAAAAACACCTTTGTATACATTCAAACAAGAATCATTACAAAGGTTGCCACAACGATGGCCTCTTTTCAAAATATCTTTCAAAATCACACACAAAGCACCATTTCAAACAATTGAAAATGCAAAGCAAGTGATCTAATCAAGTAACTAAGAGCCCATGGATAACCATGGATAGAAAGGGTGCTAATACCTTCCCTTTCTATAATCTACTCCCCGAACCCAAGAAAACATCTCAAAGGTCTTTCCTGTGCTTTTTGGCCTTTCCTTAGGATAAAATAAAAAGTCGGTGGCGACTCTTGCTAAACCGAAACATTTGCAAACACAAAACGCAAAATCCCAAGTCAGTTCTCCCACCGTATCACAGAACTGGCGACTCTGCTGGGGAGAATGAAATTCTAAAAGTGGGGTTACCTTAGGGTTTTATATCACCTTTACATGCTTATCTTGTTTGATTTGATTTCGTTACTTTTTGGGTTCCTTGTTTGGGTTTGTTTTAAATCCTACACCCGGATTTTGGGGAACCTTTTAGGTAAGTAGCAATAAACTGTGAGGGAACTGTGTGGGGTATATCGACATGGTTAAAATATTAGCTACGTTGATGTGGCACTTTGGTTGGTACCGGTAACCCTTGAGTTGAATCAAGGAGAGTACGGGGCCGTCGCGTTGTGTCGTGAAGCATCAATTGACTTTAGAATCTTACTTGACCATCTTGGCCTTTTTAGGGGTAGTGAGGTGACCGACTTTGGTGCAGTCTGAAGTTGGTAGATACTCGATACTACACTCATTGAGGGTTATTTTCTTGGAATATTTTGGTCGCCAGTTAAGTGGCTAATCCAAAACAATGAACACAGAAAATAATCCAGTGATATTGAGCTCCTTAGAACCTGGTTTCTATTTCAGGACAGGTTTGAGCCAACTAACTTCAAGAGGGTACTTACCTACAAACCCCATGCAAGCCTAAACCTAAGGACTTGTCTGCTTTGTGTGAATATGATTGTCTGTACATACACTTGCCTACTGCTGCATACATGTACATAACATCATAACATCATACCATAGCATTTTCAATAACCATGTCAAGGATCTCGAGGGTCTTTTGATGCAGGGTCACGTTGAACCAGACGTCTACCAAAGGGCAAGAGGTTTCATTTTCCTCTAAACAAACACCGTCAAAGATCAAGTGCAACAACTTGAATTAGGGGCTATGACCCACTTGACATGGTGAGCTTGATTCTCGTGGAAAGACATTCACCTATACAAAGTTCTCCAGTCAGAGATGTTGACCAAAGTTCAAACTCTAACATTTTTCTTGTGTTTACCCTGAGAGATTCTTGAAAACATGCATCCACATATCATGCATTGTATCATAACAGGTTTTCCTTTTCAGGTTTCCTTATTCTCCTACTGTTTATTTCAGTAGAGATGGCTCTAGAGAGGACTGTCAAAGATATCCAAGATCAAAATGCTCAACTTCAAGAAATGTTCTTGAATCTGTCCCAGGGGCAAGAAGAAGTGAAAGCTCTCTTCACAAGGGGCATGGTCTAAGGGAATTCAAGCAGTGTCAGGAATGATCAGTTGGAAGAACTTCAGATTGAGCTGGCAACAATGAAGATCCAGATGATGGGACAACTGGTGGGTTAGATGGATCTCATTCAAGACTTGGCTCAAAGACAAGAGGAGCTTAGGGTTCTCGTCAACAAACTACTTCGAGACAACCAAGTGGGCCAAACATCTAGGGTTGAAGATCAAGTCATCATTCAACCTCCTTTGAGACAAGAAGACAAGGGAAAGGCTCCCCAACTTACTTCAGGGTCACAAGCCCAGCAACAAGCTCGTCAGCATCAACGGGGTAATCGGTGTAATAAAAATACGTCTGGAAGACATTTCTCAGAGACTGACATACCATCATCTCTAATACTGAAATGCTTGTTGGAGGTCAATATGCTTGCTTTAAAGGATCCTATTCGGAAGCCCAATACCTCTACTCCTAGCTATCACCCCGACGCATTTTGTGTATACCACTCCCATAGTCCTGGACATGACACCGATGACTGTTGGGCTTTGAAAAACAAGATCCAAGACTTGATTGACGAAGGAGTACTGGAATTCATGCCGGATGGCGAGATGAAAATCTTCCGCTAAGGGTTCTCCACCTGAAATGACAAAACTCGAACTGAGAGACTTTTGTTTCATTTGAATTTTCAAGTTGTAATTTCTTTTGTTATTCAAACAATTATTTGTTGATGTCAAACTTTGTTTTCATTAATGCATTGTATATGTTTGTCTTGAATTCATCCATTCATTTTCACTATTCTTGAATTATGCTTCCTACTTTCTTCATGATATTTAACTCTTGAAAAAAAGCTACAAGCCTTTAGAGGGAGGATGACGAAACAATACCATAATCTCATACAGTATGCTGTTGAACAAGACCTTGCTGACGATGTAAAGGCATTTCTTTCAAGTCCCAAACACTGGAGTTATAAGAAAGATAATCCCTAGTCAACCCCTTCGAGCCAAAGAAGTAGGAGTTTTCTGTTTTAAACACAAATTTAAACCTTTGATTAAAACCTGGGGCAGGGTAGTCTCTCAGTTAATTCAAAAGATTCGCATTGAAATCGCAAACTCTCAGTTCATAATACAACGAATGACATCAAAAAAACATTCCTTTGGAATCAAGAGACAGTGATGGTTCCTTATCTCATAGGCAGTCATTACTTCTCAAAAGAGAAAATCCCACTAAAGCCAAAACCTATAAAAGAGGCTTAAGAAAGTTGGGGCATCCCGCTAACTGTAATCTCGAAAACCAGAACAGTCAGGCAAAAGTTAGGGACAATAAATCAAAAGAAATAGGTCATTACAAATCCTTAACAACATGAAAAATGTTGCGTAAATGACTGCCTTCCCATGAAATTCAACTTGTGTGAACCATCACCAAAACGTCGTTCCAAACTCGAATAGAGTCTGACGCACAATTAACTGAGTATAGGATTGAAGGACATCACGAAGAGCGGGTGGGTACAAATATACTTTGAGCCTTTATCCTTTGTTTCTTAAACCGTGAACCAAGCCACGTTACAACCCTTCGAAAGACCTAATTGAAGCATGGGTTAGTTCGAAAGCATACTGTTACAAAACGTATCCTGACTCCTGTAAGGCTTTGCCCTAAATCTTGTGTTGAATTTGTCTTATAAAAAGTTTTCTGCTAAAAAATGCATTTTTCAAAACTTCGAGACAAGCATAAAATTTGCATTATTTGAATATCATTGTTTGCACATGTTTATTTGTTTGACAGCGAAGAAATTCACAACAGTGAATGTTCGGAGGAATGAAAATTCTCTCGGTGAATAAAATCACTTCAAGTGGGATGACACTCCCGTTACAAAAATCTCCTATCAGCAAAAGGGGATTTGATATGGTATTATCCAGTTAACCTGGGGCAATCCAGTCAAGATTTCAACAAATCTTTCAAAGTTAACCTGGGGCAGTCCAGTCAAGATTTCAACAAATCTTTCAAAGTTCAGTGAACCTGGGGCAGTCCAGTCAAGATTTCAGGAAATCTCTCAATTACAGGTTAACCTGGGACAAATCTTTGTCACCATCACTTGGGGCATTTAAACGTCAATCTCATCAAAGGGGTTACGTACAGTCCAAGTTTTCTGGCAGTGCCACAAGCACTTGATACTAGGGGCAGTAATGGAACCTCTCCAAAATCTTTCTGAAAAGAAGTTCAACCGTCCTCGAGAAGGATATCACCTCTCTAGCAGACCAGCAGTCATGGGTTTATTTCCCCAACACTTGTCGATGACTTATTCTCCAAAACAAATTACATTTCAAATTGATCGGTCGTTAAAAAATTCCTTCATCACCTGTTGGAATTCACGGTCGTTAAAAATTTCCTTCATCACCTGCTGGAAGTTACGGTCGTCATCAAAGATTCCTTCATCACCTGTTGGAAGTTACAGCCACCAACAGAATAACGGACAACTAAAGCTCCTAAAAATCTATTTCTCTCAAGAATGAAGACTCTCATCCTTGAAACCTCAGAAGATTGGTATACTCCCAACCTCCTGACCCTTAACAAAATGAAGACTCTCATCCTTGAAACCTCAGAAGATTGGTATACTCCCAACCTCCTGACCCTTAACAGAATGAAGACTCTCATCCTTGAAACCTCAAGAGATTGGTATACTCCCAACCTCCTGACCCTTAACAAAATGAAGACTCTCATCCTTGAAACCTCAGAAGACTGGCATACACCCAATCTTTTGACCCAAGACCTGAATGAAGATTCTCATTTTGGCTTCCCCAGAAGACTGGCATACACCCAATCTTTTGACCCAAGACCTGAATGAAGGTTCTCATTTTGGCTTCCCCAGTAGATTGGCATACACCCAACCTCCTGATATTCCCGACAGAATGAAGATTCTCATTTCTCAAAGTGGTATAACATCTGAATTTCTGATATTCCCGAAAGAGTGAAGATTCTCATTCTTAAAGCGGCATACCATCTTAACCTGAACTTCTCCCAGACAGGAATAATCTTTCTCCAGAATCCTGAGTTTTACTCTCCAACAGGATAACTACTTTCCATCAGTGTGGCTATTCCCCACAGAATTCTTATTCCCCAAGCAGAAAGAAGACTCTCATTCTCAGTACCTCACAAAGTATTTAGATATTCCCCAGTGAAGATCTCCTCAAAACAGGAATCCCCAGTAGATGGGCATACAACCCAAACTCCTGATTTCCCCAACCAGTGGTCCCAAGACTTCTCATTTTCAACGATCAAAGGATTTTCAATCCCCAGCAGCAGTCAAGGATTTACTTTCCCCGGCAGCAGTCAAAGATTTCATTATCCAGGATTTATCTTCCTCAACAAGACAGCTATTCAGCTTATATGCACATCCATTACTTTCATATATCATAAACATTGATGAAACACAATTCATTGCATCATACATACCATGCAGCATAACTTGGTGTTTTAGCTAACATTTTACCCTTTTCAGGATGAGATTAAAAGGCTTTTGTTAACAATTATTCAGATACAGTACAGATACACCCCAGACACGGCGGTCATTCTATTACTCATTCAGAACTTCAAGTCAAAATACAGTATAGATACACCCCAGACACGGCGGTCATTCTACTACTCATTCAGACTTCAGCAATCCGATACAGGCTAGATACGCCCCAGACATGGCGGCCATTCTATCCCTCATTTAGATTTAGCTATCAACCTCAAAGTTCAGATACGCTCCTGTTGGCTGAAGATTTTGATGATACAGTTCGAAACAAAGCAAGTTGGGTGTTTCGTTGGAATAAAGCAAGATGTCATGTTTCGAAATGGTAGAAGCAGTGCTTCAAATGGGAATGTCAAAGCTCAGAGCTTCGAGTGACATTTATAGGGATATATTCAAAAGAAGTCTCGAAGTGTTAACAAGGTTGTGTCCAAGAAATGAGTTCGAAGCGAAGAGTGCCAAAACATTTGAAATTCAAACGCAAGCGGGATGTTCGAAATTTAAAATATATGCGCTGGAGCATTCGAAGACGCGTGGAAGCTAGAGAAGGGCATTGCTTTGCATGTTCTGAACGTGGCAGAATCTTATAGGCAAGACCGTTATGGTCGAAGTAGTATAAATAGAAGTCTTAGCGTTAGGATTTCGTGTGTCATATCTATTGTACAAAATTCAGTAAACATTCAAAATACCACATGGCAAGGGAAACGAATGCTCGAACAATGTACGTATGATAACACCAAATGTTTATGATTCAGCAAAACTCTTTATCATTTCCAGTTTATCCTCTATCTTCATGTCAATATCATTCAAAAGCCTTTACATTAAAATCTTTTTCATTCAAAGTCATTTACTGATTCCTTGCATTTAAAAGTCTTTCCCTCTATTCCGAGTACTTTACATTTCAGAAATTCTTATACCTTTTACGTTGTTACCTTCATGCTTTTATCATTCGAATACCCTTTTCATCCAAAGTCATTTTACTGATTTCTTGCATTTAAACGCTTTCTTTCTATTTTGAATCTTTTACATTCCAGAAACGCTTTTACATTACATGCTTTTATACTTCGAATTTATTTACTTGTCTTTTTGCAGTTTTACATGTCTTTACAATTGAACCTTTATTCATGCAATTTAGTTTCGAACGTATTCACTTGATCATGTCATTAGATCTTTAATAGAGTAATCGAAGTAAGTTGAACACCTACACAACAATATAAATGCCAAACATGAATATCAGTTCTATAATGAGAATTATCCAAACGACCAATACACCATAGGATCAATCTAGTCGATCCTGCAAGTTACCAGAGAGATTAAATAACAGTCATTAAGATTATTTGATAGTTTGGAGGACTAGAGGTTGTTTACCAGAAATAACTGTAAACAAATTGGCACACCTGGTGGGACCGTCATTGGTCATTACGAAATTTAGAACAAAGTAAAAATTGTTGAGACATAACCATTGTAAAAGTATTCTCTGAGTGATAAGTTTGCTGTTATATGAACCTTAGAAGTGGTAGAATAACCAATAGGAACCAACCCTTACCCAGAAGAAAACGTTTAAACAAGATGTCTAATCCAGACAATCAACAAGGGGAACAAAATATCCCACATACAACAGGCACTAATATGTCCGCTTCGATGGGAACATCTAATGCGATCCCTTCGAACACACAGTCTGTTGCATCTTCTACCATTGGCGTAGCCACTAATGGAACAAGTGGCATGTCAACTAACAGTTCGATCCTAGGAAATACTGGAACCATTGGTTATCCTGCAGGATTCGTCCCACCATCAGGGACACAAACCCATTTCGCCACCCCACTAACTAGACCACCCGGGTTCGATGCCAACAGACACAGAAATTCCTCTTATGGGATACCAACATCTTTTATGGCGGGTCTGCACACTTCGACATCGAATATGTCACCACAGTTAGGGTCTGGGTCTGGGGAAAATCAATTTATGACAAATAACCAAGGATCAGTGGGTTATAGTGCAATGCCTATCTTAACCACAGAAAATCAGTTGGCCTTTAGGAAATTAATGGATGACAGTAACCATAATATGATAAGAGTATTAGCACAAACTATGCAAGAGATCTTTGCCCCAATAGTACAAAATGTAACTGTGACAAATAGAGAAAACGCGGATAACATGAGTCGAATAGCAGATTTTTTCGCTCCCGCAGAAAGGCGTAGGCAGAATCAGGCGGGAGTTCGAGAAAACGTACCTATCATAGAACAAGTTGCTAACGACCCACCCTATAGACCAGCCAGAGAGGAGGTTAATTTGGGGGCAAGGGCACAGAGGTTATAATCCCCAATGATTCAAGGCCCACAAAGGGAAATTATGGAACCAAAGGCAAGGGTCGAAAGGCTAGAAGTCCCAGAGTTTCGAGAAGAACAACCTAGAGGAGTTGTCATGGTGGGTCGAAATCAAGATGCTGATGCAGTTGTTCACAGAATTCAAAATGATAACATCTTGGCCGAAAATAATTTAACCACCATGATAGAGAGAATCATGGCCCAGAATGGCCTCAACACAGGAATTAGAAGGCCAAATTATGCCTCTCCTATATTAGATTACATAATGCACACTGATTTACCAAGGGGATATAAAGTCCCTAAGTTTACAAAGTTTGTTGGGGATACCAATGAATCAACAGTCGAACACATAGCCAGGTATCTAACCGAAGCAGGAGATATAGCAAATAATGAAGACCTTAGGATCAAATATTTCCCAAGTTCCCTAACTAAGAACGCTTTCACATGGTTCACCACTTTACCTCCTGGGTCCATAGATACTTGGGCTTTGTTGGAGAGATTATTCCATGAACAGTTCTACATGGGACAATCTAAAATAAGTCTGAAGGAACTAGTTAGTGTCAAGAGGAAGTTTACTGAACCCATAGATGATTATCTAAATAGATTCAGGCTCTTGAAATCTAGATGCTTTACAGTAGTTCCTGAACATGAGTTAGTCGAAATGGCTGCTGGCGGCCTGGATTACTCTATTCGAAAGAAATTAGACACACAATACTTGAGGGATATGGCTCAATTAGCCGATAGGGTTCGACAGGTCGAAAGGCTAAAGGCCGAAAAGGCCAGAGTTTTTAAAAATAACAAGAAAGAAAGGGTCTCCTATGTTGGAGCTGAGGAAGCAGAAGACTACCCTGAATTCGAAGAGGTCGAAATTGATCTCGCTGAATTAAAACAAGCCCCACCTTACTCCTGCAAATTATTAGTTCCCACAAAAGGGAAAGAAATTGTTGAAAATGAGAAAAGTGACAAATTCCCAAAGAAGGTTTATACCTTCGATGTAACTAAGTGTGACGAGATTTTTGATTTACTTGTCAAAGATGGCCAACTCATTGTGCCATCAAATGTCAAAATACCTCCTTTAGATCAAAGGAAGAAAAGAGGATTTTGCAAGTATCATAGTTTCCTAGGCCATAAAACCTCACAGTGTTTTCTTTTCAGGGACCTAATTTAGAATGCAATTAAAGATGGCAGACTGAAATTCGTTGATAAACCAAAAATGAAAGTAGATGAATATCCTTTGAATGTTGCAGACACCAATTACTCCAAGCCTGTATGCATTGGAGAAATCAACATGGTGGAAGCAGATCAAAATGACACTCCATTAGGAGAGAAAGGCACTGAAAATGAAAGTTGGGTGTTAGTCGAAGTCAACAAGGGGGTCACTGAAGACTTCCACAAGCAACCAGAGACTTCGATCGAAGCAGCATCTTTAGCTGTTGCAAAAGAAATCCAGGCTACTGAAGGCCAGGAAAACCAAAAGCAAGAGTTAACACAGGTTACTGAAGGCCTGAGGCTAGAATTGGAGAAAGTCCAGATCACGAAGCCAACCTCCCCTCAGAATGAAATATGGGATACTTTAGGGGAGCCTAGTGGAAAGTTCGACTACTTGGTCAAGTATTCTGCCCCAGAGAGTTCAAAAATCCAAATTGAAGATATAAAACCTACAGGATGGGGAGATGATGACACTAAGGGGGAGGATGTCGATGTAAACATGGTGGATATGGAGAGACCTCGTTCTGAAATAGAGGAGGTGGAGAGATACTTAGAAAAAGAAAAGTATAAAATGGAGGATAATTATGCTGGGGATGCTAGTCTTAAGGATTACCTCATGATGTGCCACAAAGGAGATACGGGAATGATACTATGCCCTAGGTGCAGCATCCTCTGCAACCAGAGAATTGCTGCAAACTTCGAGAGGGTACAAAGGGAACGAACCGGCATCAACTGGCGCCAGGATAACCAGTTATTCAGGTGTTATCCTAAAGCTGGAGAAAGTTTGTTGGAATTTTTGGTTCGCTGTTACAAAGGGGCAACCAAATGCTTGATATACCCAAGGTGCTCTGCTGTGTATGATCAAAGCATGGCCAGATCCTTTAAAACAATCCCTTTTTCCCCGTGCTGGAACCACCTAGA
The DNA here is from genome assembly GCA_948472305.1 of Vicia faba. Lineage (NCBI taxonomy): Eukaryota > Viridiplantae > Streptophyta > Magnoliopsida > Fabales > Fabaceae > Vicia > Vicia faba. Next base: position 76,272 of record CATIWC010002659.1, on the reverse strand, counting down.
GACTGGTCAGATGGGCCAACGTTTCGATAACAAATACAATCAACGAAGGCCTGATAGTCCTCATCCCAAGGGCGCTCGAAGAGTGACGTTCAAAATTCCTGCTGAAATACCAACAGACAAATGGCTGCAAGTCAGAACTGACAAAGGCAAAGACAAATGGAGAAACAATGAACGAAACGCACGCCACGCTATGACATATAGAAGACAGTTCAACATAGCAAAGAGGGAAGAAGTGAGGTTAGAGAACTACAAAGGAAGAAACCCCATGTCAAGATCTCAATGGCGAAGGCAACAGAGAATTCGAAAGGCTGAAAGGGAAGCTGTGGCAAATAAAGGAGCAACTTCAATAAAAAACCAAGGTGAATCTAGCACCAACAAACCCACACCAAATAATTAAACTGAAGACAAACCCCCAGTTAGTAGGAGACTCTTCTTTGAAGTACAACCAAATGAATCAAAGGAATACACTCCAGGTCCAGAAGAAGACGAAGATATGCTAACAGACAACTTCGAATCAGAGGGGGAGTCTTCGCTCAATATCAATTGCAACGTGGTATCTGTACTTCCTTGTGAGTTTGGACAGGAAACTGAAATCGAAGAGTATGAGGAAGAAGACACCATAGATCTGATGAAGCATAGGCCTGTGTGTTACTACGTGATGGATAACGGAGCTGTCGAGGAACAGAATGCGTTCTTCGAGCGTCCAGAACCAGCTATGAAAAATCATCTGAAGCCATTATTCATTCGGGCAAAGGTTGGTGCCCATGGTGTAAATAAGGTTTTAGTGGATGGGGGCGCTGCAGTTAACTTAATACCCCATTTCATGCTGAAAAAGTTAGAAATACGCGAAGGAGACATCAAACCACACAACATGGTTCTATCCAATTATGAAGGGAAAGTAGGCAAAACATTGGGGGTGGTTCAATTGGACTTGACGATAGGCTCAAGCTGTAGGCCCACCATGTTCATGGTGATCGAAGCCAAGGCCAACTACAACTTGTTGCTGGGAAGAGAGTGGATCCATGGCGTAGGAGCAGTTCTTTCGTCAATGCACCAGCGATTAGTTTTATGGAGAGAAGATGGGATCGTGGAGAACATTGAAGCGGACCAGAGTTACTTCATGACAGCAGTTAACTTAGTTGACAAGAGGAATTATGAAAAACATCTGGCAAAGATTGCTCCTTGTGTCCCAAATGATGAAATCAACGAAACCAGAAACGCACACTATTATATGACCCTTCGCCATGATGGCATATATTGGGATAGAAGAATAATCAGTGAAGATGAAGGAATCGAAGGTACTGTACAAAGACGGCCAGCAGGCTGGGAATTCGACAACCTTGCTCATGACTGAGTCCTCCTTTTTCGAAAGGATTTCGGCCTATATGGCTGAGAACGAATCAAAGGCGTCCTTAGAGGCTGAAATAAATAAATGGCTGTAAAGGTGAACGAAATAAATGGGGGTAGCTCGAAAGGCTCACCCTTTCAAGAACTCGAAATAGATCAAAGGCTGGATGCCATCTATGATAAAAAACCCTTAGGCTTCGAGAGGGACCCCATAGACTCAGGTGCCAAAATGTTGGTGCAAGATCCACTCGAAGAAGTGAATTTAGGGGATGAGAACACGAAAAGATTAACCTACATAAGCGCAAAACTTAACCCAGGCCTCAAGCAGGAAGTGATCGAAGTCCTCAAGAAAAACAAAGATTGCTTCGCGTGGGACTATGACGAAATGCCTGGTTTAAAGAGGGAGTTAGTGGAACACAGACTTCCAATCAAGGATGGCAATAAGCCCATCAAGCAAACTCCTAGAAGATTCTCACCAGCGGTTCTCACAAAGATCAAAGCTGAGATCGAAAGGTTGTTGCGCTGCAGATTCATCAGAACCACAAGGTATGTCGAATGGTTAGCAAATATAGTGCCTATTATTAAGAAAAATGGCTCGCTGAGAATCTGCATAGATTTTAGGGATTTAAATACTGCAACCCCTAAAGATGAGTACTTCATGCCTGTGGCAGAAATGTTAGTATACTCTATTGCGGGATTCGAATATTTAAGTATGTTAGATGGATACTCTGGGTACAATCAGATTTTTATTGCTGAAGAAGATGTTGCCAAGACAGCATTTCGTTGCCCAGGAGCCTTAGGCACCTACGAATGGGTAGTGATGCCTTTTGGTTTAAAAAATGCTGGGGCAACTTATCAAAGGGCAATGAATTCGATTTTCCATGATTTCATTGAAACTTTTATGCAGGTGTATATTGATGATATAGTCATCAAATCTATATCTGCAGAAACCCATTTGCATCATTTGAGCCAATCATTCGAACGAATGAGAAAACATGGCTTAAAGATGAATCCCCTTAAATGTGCATTTTTTGTGCAGGCTGGAGATTTCCTTGGCTTTGTGGTTCACAAAAAAGGAATTGAGATCAACCAAAATAAAACCAAAGCCATAATGGAGACGAAAGCACCTACGTCAAAAAGGGAGCTGCAATCTTTGCTAGGAAAGATTAACTTTCTCAGAAGGTTAATTTCGAATCTGAGTGGAAGAACCCAAGCTTTCTCTCCGTTGATTCGTTTGAAGCAAGGCCAAGCCTTCAAGTGGAACGAAGCCCATCAGGAGGCATTTGACAAGATAAAAAGATATCTCTCTCAGCCTCCCATCTTGTCTCCACCTTCATGGGGAAAGCCCGTGAGATTGTACATATCTGCCTCTGAAGTTAGTATAGGTAGTATGTTAGCACAAGAAGATAGCAATGGCATCGAAAGAGCCATATACTATTTAAGTAGAGTATTGAATGATGCAGAGACTAGATATAGCAATATAGAAAAGCTATGTCTCTGTTTGTACTTTTCTTGTATGAAACTTAAGTATTATATAAAGCCTGTTGATGTTTATGTTTCATCTCATTTCGATGTCATTAAACACATGCTTTCGAAACCAATAATGCATAGTAGAGTAGGTAAATGGGCTTTAGCCTTAACATAATATTCTTTGACTTTCATGCCTTTAAAAGCTGTGAAAAGCCAAGTGATCTCTGATTTCATTGTGGACCATTCACTGGTTGAGCAGAATGTCATGAGTTACGTTGAAATGCAACCTTGGAAATTATACTTTGATGGTTCGACCCACAGGAATGGAAGTGGTGTTGGAGTCCTTATAATTTCTCCTGAAGGAATTCCAACAAAATTCAAGTATAAATTAGATGGTCCTCGCTGCTCGAACAACGAAGCTGAGTACGAAGCGCTTATTGTTGGACTTGAAGCTTTGTTGGAATTGGGGGCAACTAGAGTCGAAATTAAAGGAGACTCAGAGTTAGTGGTCAAGCAAATAACAAAGGAGTATAAATGCATAAAGGAAAATCTGATGATATACTTCGTCATAGTTAACAGGCTACTTAGAAAATTCGAATACATGGATATTCAACATATACCAAGAATAGAAAACCAAGAAGCAAATGACTTAGCACAGTTGGCTTCAGGTTATAAAGTTTCTGCCAAAAATTTTGAGGATCTGGTCGAATTAAGAGGTAGAGTTATGGCTACTCGATTCATACCATCAGATCTAGAGAGTATAAAATTAGGATATGTTGAGAAACAGGGATTCAAAGTACTAGCCATAGACACCTTATCAGATGCAGATTGGCGAAGTCCACTTGTGAGTTATTTAACAAATCCAACTTTGAATGTTGATAGGAAGATAAAATATAGAGCATTGTCATATGTCCTCATGGGAAACAAATTGTTCAAAAAGACCCAAGAAGGCGTATTACTGAAATGCCTAGGAGAAAGTGAGGCATACTTAGCATTGTCAGAAGTCCACAATGGGGCATGTGGGGCACATCAAGCAGGTCATAAAATGAAATGGTTGTTATTTCGATATGGCATGTATTGGCCCAGCATGCTCAAAGATTGTATAGACTTTGCTAAAGGGTGTGAAGAATGCCAGAAACACGCAGGGATTCAACATGCCCCTGCAAGTGAGTTGCATTCAATCATTAAACCATGGCCCTTCAGAGGATGGGCATTGGATTTAATAGGAGAAATAAATCATGCTTCGTCTAAAGGACAGAAATATATCTTGGTAGGAATAGATTATTTTACCAAGTGGATCGAAGCAATACCATTAATAGTTGCTGATCAAGAGGCTATTATTGAGTTTATACAGAAACAAATTATCTACAGGTTCGGATTGCCAAAAAGCATAACCACAGACCAAGGTTCTGTGTTTACTGGTAGGAAGATGCAAGAGTTCGCTCAAGAAATGGGGTTTAGATTACTGACATCAACGCCATATTATGCTCAAGCAAATGGTCAGGTCGAAGTAGCTAATAAAGTGATAATAGGGTTAATCAAGAAACATATTGGTAAAAAGCCAAGGAACTGGCACAAAACTTTGGACCAAATACTATGGGCCTATAGAACATCTCCTAAAGAAGCTACTAACACCACACCTTTCCAACTCACATTTGGTCATGATGCAGTTTTGCCAGTAGAAATTCATCTACAATCAGTTCGAATTCAAAGACAAAACGAAATTCCAGCTGCATTATATTGGGAAATGATGATGAATGAGTTAGTTGAGTTGGATGAAGTTAGATTGCATGCATTGGAAATCCTGATGAGACAAAAGGAAAGGGTAGCCAGGGCATATAACAAAAGGGTGAAAGGAAAAGCATTCACTATTAATGACTTAGTCTGGAAAGTCATATTGCCCATGGACAAGAAAAATAAAACGTTAGGTAAATGGTCACCTCATTGGGAAGGACCTTTTCGAATAATAAAGATATTTTCAAACAATGCATATGAAATCAAAGAATTGGTTGATGATAAGCGAATCCTAAAGGTTAATGGGAAATATTTAAAGAAATATAAGCCACGCCTGCATGAGATTCGAATAATAGCAACGTAATCAAAAAATCATAAAGGAATGCCAAAATGGTAATATGGGATTGCCAAAATGGCGCTGTTCAGATATTACAGACCAAAACCAAATTACAAAACTAATTAAAACTAAGATTTAAAAATAGACATTATTCTTCAATCTGTTAAAGGTACTTCGAAAGGACTCAAGCCTTTGTTGAGTAAAGCGCCTTGCTCCTTCTAGGGTAGCTACTTCTCCTTTAAGTTGTTTTGCTGCCTCCATTTCTGCAAGTCCTTTGGTGAGGAGCTCTTCGAAATGTTCACCAGCAGTATTGGTTTCGTAGGCCAATTGTTGTTCTTGAGCCTCCTTAACCTTTTGTTGAAGTTCGTGAATTTTCCTTTCCCAGAGAAGGATAGACTCAGCTCGAGCTTCATAGTCAGTTTTTGCTTGCTTTAGATGCATGGCTTGATCTTCAGCCTCTTGAGAAAGCTTCGAAGCATGCTCATAAGCAGCGTTCATTGCAGTTCGTTTTTCTTGGACCTTTCTGGTAGCAAATTCATCTTGGAGAAGACACCCAGTCACGTTGTCTAACAGAGATTGAAGATCGAATAAGATAGTGCTGACTGGCAAAGAGCAGGTAGCGAGGTTGACTTGTGTAAGTAGCTCCTTCATGGTGTAGCAAGCTGTACTATCCTGTTTGAGCACTTCGAACAAGTCCACATCAAGGATTGTTCTCCTAATTCTGTTAAGGAGTACAATTCTATCATCTGTGGGCAACGGATTGCTAGTCGAACTAGTACCAGCCCTAGCAAGAGGAATATCCCTTTGAGCTAGCTTCGCCTTCATGTACCCAATTGGGTCATTTCGTCTTAAGAGGGCTAGCTCCTCTTCGGTCATCTGAGATAGAGACGTTTGAGGAAGTTCCACGCGTAAGGGAGTCACATCCATTTCGACTTCCATGGGTTTATTGGTCGCGTCACCGTCACCTTCACTCGTTTCCCACTCATTGCCTTCTTCATTATCAACCAGATCCACCACTTCGATATCATCGTTTTCACTGCTATTTGCATCTGACTCTGTTCCAGCAGTTGAGCCATCATGGGCATATTCTTCCTCAAACCCTTCCTCTGCAGATTCTTCGTTTCCTTGATCAGAATCAGCCTTCTCTCCTTCAGCATGAATGTCCTTTGGATTCTCTTGAAGGGTTTCAAGAGGGGACTTTTGAAGAGAAGTTTTTTGTAAAGTCTCTGCAGATTCATGAAGCGTTGCTTCATTCGTTTCTTTCAGAGGGGGAGAAGTACTCTGGTCATCTTGCTGCTCTGAAGCCCCAGTCAGAACCGCCATGTTAGAGGATCCTTTGTTCTGTACCAGGTTACTGGAGTCCCCATGAGGAGAAGAGTTGATGGGAACAGCAGTCTTTGATGGAGAAGTCGAAGTGGTAAGGGCTGGGTTCAAAATGTCCTACAGAGGCAAAGAATATTAAGAGCATGCACCAAGGTAATGAATAATCATTTTGTTAAAAATTAGAGTTCAATTTACCTGTGGACTCTAAGAAGAGAGGTTGCTATCTATATGTTCCAACATTACGTTGGAGGTCGAAGGTGTATTTTTGGATTTAGTTGAGGGAGCAGCATCTCTGGAATCGAGTCCAGAGATACCAGTTGGTGCAGCACTTTTGGAAATTTCCTTCTTCTGCTTCTTCTTCGAAACAGTTGGTGAATTCCCTCCAGCATTGGGATCCTTCCCAATAGTGTTTGTTTTTCTTTTCTTTGGAGTGGTTGGTGGGAGTTTGTTAGTCTGAAAAGATTTAAACATGAGTTAGATCCAAATCATGAAACATTAGTGTATTCGAAACATCAAGGCTAATTGATTACCTGTGGAGTTGGAACAGTGGTTATTACTGGTGTTGTTGTTGTTATTGCAGCAGTTGTTGTTGGTTTGGATAGAGGCACATTATCAATGGTTTCGACAGATGTTTGGGAGGCGCTTCCCTCTTTAGACTTTGAAGCAGCAGTCTTTATCCTGATGGCTGAAAATCGAAACAATTAAGGTAAAAGTTAAAAATGTAGAAATTGAGAAACATTTGGGATTTTCCCAAGCATTCGCACCTGCGCCTTGATCAGATTTAATCGACATGGCAGAAAGGTCATAGCGAAGATGTCCTGGGAAATCGTGGAGCCAATGACGAGCCCATGTCACAGTCTCAGATGGCTTTGGTTTCTTTTGAAGATATTTGAACATTTCTTTGCAAGTGAACCACCAAGGGTATGGAGGAAACCAAGCCAGAGCCAGTTCTGAGGTAGGCAATCTAGGAAATTTAGGTGGATGCATTTCGAATGCCAACCTATACCTATCCTCAGGTGACAACCCTGAAGGAAGTTTTAGCTTAGAAATTGTTTCTTTAAATTTTTCCTTCAAGGTCTCAGCCGCTTGATGCACAGTGGATTCCAAGTGTGTGGGATCATAAGTGGTTTCGAAATAATTTTGAAAAGCCCTAATCTCTTTAGCATGAGTGAACATACCTTTCTTGGAGTGTACCTGCACATCGAACGCATCAGTTAGTTTCTGTTGAATAGAGAGGGTATTGAACATATAAGTTTGGTAAAACTTTGTCCACCATTCCAGAAAACCCTTTGTTGTGAGGTGTGTAGGTTCGAAAGGTATTAGTTCAAAGTGGGTGAAGCCTTGATATTGTTCATGTTGTAGTTTTGCTTCTCTTGCTTTGAAGGTTCGCCCAGAGGTGATGGCACTTTCTGTTTGGAACAGGGGTTCAGGGATTAGTTGGCACAGGCCAAATTGTCTCGAAACGAAGTTGGGTTGATAAGCAAAAAGGAAGATTTGGTTCTTAGAAGGAGTGATTCGTGAGGAGATTAATCTAGGAAGCAAAAAGGCTTTCCATACATCTTGAATCTCTTTGCTTTTGATTGCTTCTGAGAGAGCCATGGTGAACCATGATGGTCCATGAGTCCTTGAAGTGAAGGGCGCCATGGTCTCTTCGAATTTGTGCCTCTTAGAGAAAATCATGATATAGTTGGAGAAGAGAACTTTGAAGTCATCCTTATCATCGCTTGGGGTAAGTCTTCGCAGCCTAGTACCTTCAATGATTCTATCCGCTATCTCCGGATCTTGTTCAACAATAGTGTTAGCAGTTGATAGTGAAGGTTCAAACATGGCATTTAGCCATAACTGGAGTAACCAGAAGGGGCCAACTAGAAGGATGTTTTTGGAGGTGTGGGATTTCAAACTCGAAATGGCTGACCTTAAACTTTCGTAAAGATCAACAAGTAACAGTTCGCTTAAACACACCCTCCAATTCTCATGTAAATCTCTAGCTAGAGGGATGAACCTGCTGGCTACCTGTAAGGACCTGCTACAGAATACATACCTTGATAACCATAAGGTGAGGAAAGCAATGTGTTCCACATCTGACACACTGTCTCCTTCAGTGTGGTAGTGGCTAATGAACTTTGAAAAGCTGGCTAATTTGACTTCGAAGTCAATAATGCTCGAATGCTCTTCATTGTCAGGAATGTAGGTTTCTCCTACTGGTGACAAACCAGTAATGGCTGCTATGTAAAAAAAGGTGGGTGTAATCATTCCCCCAGGGAGATGGAAGGTGTTGTAGGTACTGTCCCAGAAATATAAGGACGCGAATAATAATGGATGGCTATAGGTGAAGCCTGGTTTCGATAGTTTGATCAAGTTGTAAATGCCTAATTCCTCCCATTGCTGGGATTTCTTGGCTTCTACTTTGGTAAACCAGTTGTGGTAAGCTGTGTCAGAGGTGGGGCAGGATCGAAATGGTTTGAAGTTACTCTTCACATAATCTAGCACAAAAGGGTCCTTTGGGGGAATGATTGGAGTTTCCACGGTTGTCGAATCAGAAGACTCCCCTGTCTTAGGGGTATCCATTTTATTAAACAAAGGTTTAAAATTATAACAAACAGGAAAGATTTGTCTAGTATCTTTTAAGATTTCAAAGACTGTAAGAGGACCCATTAAAGCAAACCTCTTCCCAGCGGCGTTAGTGGGAATTAGTACCTGAGATGCGTAGAGCATTTCCTTCTCTTTGGAGATCATCTGGGGAATAAGCACAGATTGACCTTGATAGGTGCCAACCTTGCTTTCCATTATGGTTCATGTGTTCTTTCCTTTCTTTTTGGAAGCTTTTTTCAGTTGGGATGATGTTGAAGAAGACATTGTTGAAGATTGTTGAAAATTTAGGGTTTCGGTGAGAAGAGAGGAAGAAAAGATTCAGAATGTGGAAAGAAAAATAAAAGACTAAGTTGATGGGTTTTTATAGTGTGGAAGTTTAAACATCCAATGAGTAAGATTAAGATACGTGGGAGTCGTGGGTTGGATTGAGAAGGAGGTGGCGTAAAAGTTGATATTGGTAATAGGCGTGATTAAATAATAATCATTGTTTTATAACTGCACCATGCTGTGAAATGGTTCAAGGCGGTTAAGGAATCTGAAAGGCGTCGTGATTGACGTGACTGGAGTCATACACAATAAATGTTACGATTACTCAAAGGTCACATCAAAATCTTGCATATATATTTAAAATAAGTATTTCTCAAAGGGTCGAAACACATATTTTAAAGGGGCATTTTATTGGCTGAAGATTTTGATGATACAGTTCGAAACAAAGCAAGTTGGGTGTTTCGTTGGAATAAAGCAAGATGTCATGTTTCGAAATGGTAGAAGCAGTGCTTCGAATGGGAATGTCAAAGCTCAGAGCTTCGAGTGACAGTTATAGGGATATATTCAAAAGAAGTCTCGAAGTGTTAACAAGGCTGTGTCCAAGAAATGAGTTCGAAGCGAAGAGTGCCAAAACATTTGAAATTCAAACGCAAGCGGGATGTTCGAAATTTAAAATATATGCGCTAGAGCATTCGAAGACGCGTGGAAGCTAGAGAAGGGAATTGCTTTGCATGTTCTGAACGTGGCAGAATCTTATAGGCAAGACCGTTATGTTCGAAGTAGTATAAATAGAAGTCTTAGCGTTAGGATTTCGTGTGTCATATCTATTGTACAAAATTCAGTAAACATTCAAAATACCACATGGCAAGGGAAACGAATGCTCGAACAATGTACGTATGATAACACCAAATGTTTATGATTCAGCAAAACTCTTTATCATTTCCAGTTTATCCTCTATCTTCATGTCAATATCATTCAAAAGCCTTTACATTAAAATCTTTTTCATTCAAAGTCATTTACTGATTCCTTGCATTTAAAAGTCTTTCCCTCTATTCCGAGTACTTTACATTTCAGAAATTCTTATACCTTTTACGATGTTACCTTCATGCTTTTATCATTCGAATACCCTTTTCATCCAAAGTCATTTTACTGATTTCTTGCATTTAAACGCTTTCTTTCTATTTTGAATCTTTTACATTCCAGAAACGCTTTTACATTACATGCTTTTATACTTCGAAGTTATTTACTTGTCTTTTTGCAGTTTTACATGTCTTTACAATTGAACCTTTATTCATGCAATTTAGTTTCGAACGTATTCACTTGATCATGTCATTAGATCTTTAATAGAGTAATTGAAGTAAGTTGAACACCTACACAACAATCTAAATGCCAAACATGAATATCAGTTCTATAATGAGAATTACCCAAACGACCAATACACCATAGGATCAATCTAGTCGATCCTGCAAGTTACCAGAGAGATTAAATAACAGTCATTAAGATTATTTGATAGTTTGGAGGACTAGCGGTTGTTTACCAAAAATAACTGTAAACAGCTCCAGACACGGATGCCATTCTGTCCCTTACACCAACAGCTTGATTCTCCCCAGTGCAATCGCCACGAAAGTTATTCTATCACTTATTCAGATCCCGATTACAGTACGGATACACCCCAGACACGATGGTCATTCTACTACTCATACAGATCTCAACTTCAGATACAGTCCAGATACGCTCCATACACGGTTGCCATTCTATCACTCATTCATAGTTTATCCCCAGCACACAGTTGCTCCATACGCAGATGCTTCTCTGTTACCTAGATACAATATAGATACACTCCAGATACGGCAGTCATTCTGATATTCATTCAAAATTCAAATACAGTTATAGCTAAGATACGCTCCAGACACGGATGCCATTCCTTTGCTCATACAGACCCAGTCTCCAGATACAGTTCAAATGCACTCCAGACGCGGATACCATTTTGATGCTCATTCTCCTGACCTACAACATTACAGTTCAACAAACACTCTTGGATGGCATCTTTAAGCCCATCTCCAGCAAGATTCTACCATCTCCAAATGGCATCTTTAAGCCCATTCCCTCAATAATATCTTGGCGAGTGCAAATTTACGGGTACTTTAGTGTCCAATCTTCCTTTACCTTCGAGTCGCGAAAGGCAAAACTTGCCAATCTAACTCTTCAGGTTCAAGAAGATTGAACAGGGGCAACTGTTGTACCCTAAAATTTTCCCTCTCTTTTTTATCAACATTTCTCATCACAAGGCCCTTGGAACTCAAGATCAAGCTAGGGTTTGCTCAGCTCAAGACACCTCTTTGCACTGTTGACCTAAATTAGGGTTTGAATTTGCACAGGGATGTTTTGACCTAAAATGCCCAAAGTGACTTTCATACTTCATGTTGGACTCACAAGTTAGTCCATACCAAGTTTCAAGCCTTGAATCAAATTTTTGCCCAGTCAATTGGACAGTTGATCTAGAAATCAACTGTATTGGGAAAAAATCAATTGTGGCCAATTGACAGTCAAACCTCATGAATTTTGACCCACATCAACATTATGAACTCATGTGAACCATTTGATCAAGTTTGGATCACAATTTCACAAGAAATTTGATCAGATCATCAAAAGGGCAAAATGGTCATTTTTAGGGTTTTGACTGTGCAAAGGCAATTTTTGACTGTTTGACCTAGCCAATGGAAAATAAAGCTCAACCATGGACTCAAGGACTCAATGACATCATCTTGACCCATTCAACAAGTTCAAAAGATCTCAAATGCATAGGATTGACAGATGAATTTTTCAGTCAACTGATCAAAATTTAACTGTATACTGAAAAGTCAAATTTTGACTTTTTGGTCAAAACCAAGTGCCAAGGGTCATTTTTCATCAAGACATGCCAAATTATGAAACTTGTTCATCAAGAAACACAAAAATGCAAATTAGGGTTTAAAATGGAAAAAATTCATAACTTAGAAATTTTCTAAGTTATGAAATTTTCTTATTTTTTCCTAACTTTGTCCCACTTTTTCACCAAGATGCAAATGGATTCAAACAAAACTTGAAACATGAAAGTTATAGTCCATCACAAAGTCTACAACTTTTATTCACAAAGTTTTCTCAAAAGAAGCTTTTATCTCAAGTTATGATTTTTGGAACAAGGGTATCTAAAACTTTTAACTTAGAGAAAATTTGCCCTAATCTAGGCAGGATTTGGACCCATCTTCTTGGCCACTTCTCACATAGTTCCACTTGTAATTTCAAGTTGCATTGCAAAGATGGATTATAGTACATGTTCCAAGCTTTCCAAATTATCCAAGAACTCCCCAAACACCCTTGTGGTTAGAGAGAATCGAATGCTTGAAGTTGGCAAAAACTCACTTTTGTCCATGGCCAATACATGTTCATAACAACTTGCAATTCTGATCTAGCTAGCTTGGTTTGACATTACAGGCCTCAAAACCAATTTGTACTCCTTAATTTAATGCATATCCATTGAGTTAAGGTATCGCCTTGGTCATTAGGGCATTATACACTAGTTTAAGCCTTAAGAGGAAAAAGCAATAATGCCATTTTTGCCTAAACTTCACTTTATGTCAAAACCAAATCCTTGAGGCATGGGGCCAGATATTTCAGGCAAGATCAAGTCCACTAATTCCAGTAACCAAGAGCAAAAGGTGCAGCATGATTTAGGGCTTGTGCAGGCCTGCATTGGGAGGACACATACTCTTGCTTGAAAAAGAAGAAAGGTGGCCAAACATAAAGGATCTCACACATCTGTTGAAACAAGCTGAGACAAACATTGTAGACAAGTTCCATACCTCCCAACAAGCCTAAAACACGACCCTTTCATCACTCAAACCTCCTCATACTCAGAATCACTGTTTTTCTGCAAAATAGGGCAGGTTTTGCATTTTGCAAGCCACGACAAAATTCCATCGTACGTTTTGTCCAAAGATAGTTCAAACACCTTCCAATCAACTCACCTGAACTATCCCAGGCCCCCATTGCAAGCTATAACACCTCTAACACACTTTTCCATTTTCATTTCAAAGCTCTGCAGGTTGAGTTCTACAGTATGATTCAAGTTGTTTCAAAGCAAGCCAAGCATTGGAGAAGATTCCTTGGACCTCAGGCAAGCTCAAAAGAAGCTCAAACACCATTGAAGGTTGCTGCATTATCCAGCTCGAAGTCAACTGAAACAGGTATTTCATGGACTTCTATCTCCCTATTTAGGAATGGTTAGGCTTAGGTTTGTGAATGAAATATGTTGTACTCATAGCCCTGAAGCCATAAATATGCTTAGTTTTCATTTACATTAATCGTGCTGAGAGAATTTCACTCATGAACTTTCTGAAAAAACTAGGTTAGAAATTAGGGCCAGAGAAATTCTCTCTGGTCTTTGAGAGTTAATCCAAGTTTTTTATATGGTTGAATTCGTTGTTTAATTCTCTACAATGTTCATGTTATGAGTTTTGTCAAAAAAATCAAAGAATCAGGAGTTAGCCATTGATGCACAGAAGCGCGTGTTTTGTGAACTAGAGGAAGAAGAAGAAGTCTGGATGGGCTGGGCCTGTTTGTTTTCACTTCTAACACCCCTATTTTCTGTTTACACCCCTCTGGCCCATTTATTTAAATATTTATCATTTTGACATTTTTATTTTTTATTCTGACTTTATTATTTTTTGTCTAAATAAAAAAAATGCCAAAAATAATTTTCTATATTTTTTTCATATTTATTTGATATTTATTTTATTTTATTAAGTATACATATGTAAATAAACTATTTTCTTTTTTAAACAAAACTCAAAAATAATACAAAAAATTTACTTATTTTCATTTATTATCTTTATTTATATTTGAAAATATTTTCTTGAAAATATTCATTTTTTTGTAAATAATTAATTTTTATTTTTTATGTTTAATATGTTTAATATATATATATATATATATATATATATATATATATATATATATATATATATATATATATATATATATATATATATATATATATATATATATATATATATATATATATATATATATATATATATATATATATATATATATATATATATATATATATATATATATATATATATATATATATATATATATATATATATATATATATATATATATATATATATATATATATATATATATATATATATATATATATATACTTATACATTTTATTTTATTAGATAATTAGGTAAAAAATACAAAAATACCACATTTTCATTTTTATTAATATTGTGTATTAAAAATATCATTTTTTATAATATACTTTTATTTTTTGTATAAATTGGTTTATTTATTGTATATAACTAATAAACGATATTATTTATTAAGAATTAGGGTTTCTTGTCCTAAAATAGAAAAATAATTAAAATTGATCCCTTTTTTTATTTTATTTACATTTCACATTGAAAAAATACTTTTTTGTATACATAAAAATCATTTGGTGCATAATACCTTTTATTTGACATTTATTTATTGTATTGTATTCAATTGTTGTACATTTAAGTATTGCCTATACATTCGATATGGTTGTAATAACTTAGAATTTATTTTCTTGTCAAAAACTCCCAATTCAAATTTGTACCCCCCTTCCTATATCATGTTGTAATAGCGTAGTATTTAAATTCTCGCACATTTAAAAGCTTTCAATTATGCCATGTTTAGACCTAGGGTTTGTATGCAATTAAAATCAACAATGAGTTTGACCTAATCCAAGATAAATATGCATGAAAAACAAACACAATGCACACTTGCACCCCTAGGGTTACAATCCACTTGTTGCCTTCAAAAATGGGCCATGGTTGCATGTCAAGTACTTCGGCAAAACAAAAACAAAACAAAAGATCATAGTCCCTCGACGACGCTATCTAAGTTGCCTAAACAAAATGATCAAGTCCCTCAAGAAAATTGCCAAATATACTTGACACTATTGCTATCATGGTCTATACGATGACCCGCGCCTGTCCCGTTAACATCCTAATACAAGGTTATCCACCAAATACAATGGTGAAACAACACTGTTAAAAGGGTTAAAAACATAAGAAAGATCTTTGAGTAAAATAGGGTAGATAGCTCCTAGTTACTTGATCAAAAGCTTGCAAAAACATCCTTGCTACTTTCAAAACACACTTCACAACACAATTTCAAAACCCTACTTTCAACATTGAAAACTTTTCAAAAGACAAAAACACCTTTGTATACATTCAAACAAGAATCATTACAAAGGTTGCCACAACGATGGCCTCTTTTCAAAATATCTTTCAAAATCACACACAAAGAACCATTTCAAACAATTGAAAATGCAAAGCAAGTGATCTAAGCAAGTAACTAAGATCCCATGGATAACCATGGATATAAAGGGTGCTAATACCTTCCCTTTCTATAATCTACTCCCCGAACCCAAGAAAACATCTCAAAGGTCTTTCCTGTGCTTTTTGGCCTTTCCTTAGGATAAAATAAAAAGTCGGTGGCAACTCTTGCTAAACCGCAACATTTGCAAACACAAAACGCAAAATCCCAAGTCAGTTCTCCCACCGTATCACACCCTCCCTTCCCGTAGTAACAGTCTAGAAAGTTCCCCAGGCACTTCACAATCATCCTCACCTTCGTCCTCGACTTGGTTAATCGTATTTTCGAAGTCATAACTGGCAGTAGCAGAGTCGTTATCAATGGGATCCAGAGTGGATGTGAATCTGCATTATGATATGTGAGTGTGTGTAAGACAATAGCTGTTTTGATAAAGTGCGAGATAGAAAGGAAAAACATGAAGGGGTGAAAAACACAAGAAGGGGGGGTTGAATTGTAAAACTGAAATCTTAAAGCAATTGACAAGATATTTTTATCCTGGTTCGTTTGATCTCAAACTACTCCAGTCCACCCGTCAAGGTGATTTCGCCTCTCTCCAACGAGGTCTTAATTCACTATATTCAACTGAATATTACAGACTGCTTTAACAACTGCTAAAGCCTTCTTGATTCAAACCACAATCCGGTTTGTCAAGGCAACACTTTCTTACAAAGGTATAAAACAATGTGTGTGAATGTTTTCTACAAAACTTTATCACAACTGTGATGTATACACAAAATGAAGCTTAGAAACTAGATTGCTAAACACTAATGAAGTATCAGAGTTTGTGGTTTAGCAAAACTGGTAGATGAAGATTATTGTTCAGCTTTGTGCGTGTAGAGATTTGGAGAGCATTAGCCATTATAATCTTCGAAGCCTTGTTTATATAGCACTTGAGAAGATGAACGTTGAATGCAATATTCTTGATTCAATGCTAATAACAAGCTTTCCTTTTTGAGCAGATCTTGTCTAGAATGAGGCCGTTGGGATTAATTAGCTTTCAATGCACAGTACCGTTGCTTCTTCAATGCACGTTCTGGCTTGGCTCATTCTGATTCTGCTTCGCTGCTGATGAACTATTGTGTTTCTGTATCAGAGTGTTTACGCGCAGTTCTGTTCATCAAGCTTCAGCATGTGCGTGAGTTGATCATCTGATCTTGACGTTCTGATGTAGCAACTTCTGATGCTGGTGTATGAAAACAAATTCTGATGCTAAAAAGACGTGATCTTGCTTATACCAATCAGAGTATCTGCAAGTCAGAACATAATAATTTTAGGCAGCATATAGTTCATTCATGAACCTTATAAATACTATATCTTTTCACTTTGTTATCATCAAAACTTAAATATAGGGTAGTAGATTCAAACATTGTTCTAACAATCTCCCCCTTTTTGATGATGACAAAAACTAGATATTTTAAATGAAAAATAACGTGAAAAGGTATCTGGATATGTATCAGAATAAGAAGTACGGAGAAGTCAGAGTTGAGAGATACTCCCCCTGAGTTTGTTACTTCCCTTTGATATACGTGTTCTTCAGGATCAGATCTTTTTCTTTCTTTGAACATCAGATTATAAGAGTCTTTGACTTATCAGAGAGCAGAGCTTTGCTTTGGATCAGATTATTAGGTCGATCAGAACTTCATATTGATCAGAGCAACATTGATCAGAGCTTCTACATTTTGATTAGAGCTTCTAGTCTTCAGAGTGTCCAGGAGCTTCCTTGTACCTGTAGACTTTAAACAAAACAGAAAAAAAACATTTCAAGTAATAGAGTTAGAATGTTTGAGAGTTTCTGTCTAGTTAGCCGTTATTGATTTTAAATATCATTCTTGTTCTCCCCCTTTTTGTCAGCAATCAAAAAGTGTTGGTGATGTGCTAAAACAATTTAGATCAGAAAAACAAATTATATTAAAATAGTTCAGAGCAAAAGAACATTACAAAAAACATAGTCAAAACAGGACATCAGAACATAGTTAAAATGATTATGCATGAAAAAGATTTAAGGTTGAGGGGGCATGCGTGAGAACAGGCTCTCCAGCATCGCTTGAATCTTTTCAGAAGTTTCATTCTGCTTCTGAACCATGTTGACAACAGTGTCAATCTTGTTGTCCTGTACATCCATTCTTGCTTTCATCTTCTGATCATTGTCGTCCATCCGCTGCTGGAGACGCAAGTCATTCAGCCTTAGTTCTTCCAGAGCCTGCCTGTCCAAGGCAGCTTGAGAAGCATCAGAAGGAGGAGGCTTCTCAGAACTTTCAGCGACATCTTCTGCTTGACTTTCAGCCTGAATGGTCTTGTCTTCTTCTGATGGTTGCACCTGTGCAGCTTGCTGTTTCTCAGACCAAGATTCACTGTCCAGAGGGAGCACAACTTCCTGAGGCAGCTGACTTTCAACTTCCTTCAGCAGCTTGCTGAAGTTCTGTTGTGCCTGCTCATAGTTGACATCCTGCAACTTGAGGGCTTCAGCACGTACCCATAATCTGAACTGTGACCAGAGCTGATCAGAAGCAGCTGGGTCAATCATCCCAGGACAGACTTGCTTCAAAGAAGCAATCCATTGCAGCACACCTGTTTCAAAATTCAAAATACCAGAGCCAACATCTGGTTGCTTTCTTCTGATTGCCTGCAGAAATGCTGGAGGATGCCATTGTTCACACTAAAAAAGCTTTGAGAATGATTTGAGAGAAAAAGGTTTGTAGGAGATGAACTCAGAAATATGCAGAAAAAGCTTGAGTGTTAATGAGAAAGCGTAAAGAATAAGAATGAAGGATTAATGTGCTTAAATAGAGTTTTCAAGATTATTTTGAAAAAATAAACGTTTTTAAGAGAGAGAAAAAAAATAATGATTGCCATTTAACAAGCGTGATTACTTTTCATTAAATGCTTGCTGATTTTGGGGGATTTGAGAAAGATACTTAAAAACGGTTACCAGACATGTGTCTCAATGCACCCAATCAGCGCTTTGCCTTCTCAGAAGCGTGCACGCGTTCTGCTTCAGAGATTTGCTGATGATTGGATGACACTTGTTTGATGTAGTGATCAGCACGTCTGTCTTTGAGATTAGACTCTCAGATCTTTAGACTTGCATCTGATACAATCTGCATGTTCTATCTTTCTGAAAGAAGATTGATCAGAAGTTCACAGTAATATAATTACATTCTGAAGATAAATATATGAAATTAAAACATTTTCATTCTGGGCATACTTTCATGCTGAGATGTTTCAGAATGAAATTAAACCTATCTTCTGAAAGGGGTTTAGTAAAGATATCAGCCCATTGATGGTCTGTATCTATAAATTTCAAGTTCAAAATACCTTTCTGAATATAGTCCCTAATGAAATGATGCTTAATTTCTATATGCTTAGCTCTAGAATGTAAAATAGGATTCTTACTTAAGCAAATAGCAGAAGTATTATCACAAAGTATAGGAATGTTACTCTCAAAAATCTGGAAGTCTTCAAGCTGACTTTTCATCCAGAGCATTTGTGTGCTACATCCTGCTGCTGCTATGTACTCAGCTTCTGCTGTTGACAGAGCAATTGTTGATTGCCTTTTGCTAGACCAAGAGATCAGATTTTCTCCCAGAAACTGGCAGCTTCCAGAAGTACTTTTACGTTCCACTCTGTCTCCAGCAAAATCAGCATCACAGTAGCCTACTAAGCTGTAATCACTAGATTTTCTATAAAACAAACCCAGATTAGTAGTACCTTTCAGATACTTGAAAATTCGCTTAACAGTTGTTAAGTGAGATTCTCTAGGATCTGATTGGAATCTAGCACAAATGCATACGCTGAATAAGATATCAGGTCTTGAAGCTGTCAGATAAAGGAGAGAACCAATCATACCTCTGTAGACTTTCTGTTCTACACTTTTGCTTACCTTTTCTCTTTCCAGAATGCACGTGGGATGCATTGGAATCTTTGATGGCTTACATTCTGAGAGGTCAAATTTCTTCAGAAGATCTCTGATGTATTTGCTCTGATGAATGTAAGTTCCTTCTGGAGTTTGATTGATCTGAATTCCTAGAAAGAATTTCAGTTCCCCCATGAGGCTCATCTCAAATTCTGCCTGCATACACTTAGCAAATTTTCTTCCAAGAGAAGGATTAGTAGAACCAAAAATGATATCATCAACATAAATTTGACAGACTAAAATGTCACTCTTAACTGTTTTACAGAATAGAGTAGTGTCCACTTTCCCTCTGGTGAATTCATTTTCAAGCAGAAAGTTACTTAGCCTTTCATACCAAGCTCTGGGAGCTTGTTTCAGACCATACAGTGACTTCTTTAGTTTGAAAACATGTTCTGGATGTTTTGTATTTTCAAAACCTGGGGGTTGGTGAACATAAACTTCTTCTTCTATATAACCATTTAAGAAAGCACTTTTGACATCCATCTGATACAGAGTGATGCCTCTATTAACAGCAAATGAAATTAAAAGTCTGATAGATTCTAACCTGGCGACTGGGGCAAAGGTTTCTGTATAGTCTATCCCCTCTTGCTGACTATAACCTTGTGCAACCAGTCGTGCCTTGTTTCTGATGACTTCACCTTGTTCATTTAACTTGTTTCTGAACACCCATCTTGTTCCAATGACGTTGAATCCTTTTGGTCTGGGAACGAGATCCCATACGTCGTTTCTGGTGAATTGATTCAGCTCTTCTTGCATTGCCAGAATCCAGTCATTATCCAGAAGTGCTTCATCAATAGAAGAAGGTTCAATCAGAGACACAAGTCCCATAAGAGTTTCTTCAGAGTTTCTGAAGCTTGCTCTTGTTCTGATTGGATCTTCCTTTCTTCCTAGGATAGTCTCTTCTGGGTGATCCAAGCTGCTTCTGGGTAATCTCTTCTGAGGTTGATCAGCAGCTGTTGGAGGATTTCTAGCATTGCTCCTTTCAGACGTTGAAGGAATGTCTGTGTTGAGAGCTTCTGATGACTTGTCTTCAGAACCTGCAAATTCAATTTCTATACCTGCAAGATTTTCATTCTGCTTTGACTTTTCAGAGTCAAGCTTGTCATCAAAACGAACACTGATTGATTCTTCCACAATCTGTGTTTCTGTATTGTATACTCTGTACCCTCTTGAGCGTTCAGAGTATCCTAACATAATACACTTCTGTGCCTTAGAATCAAACTTGTTCAAATAATTCTTTGTATTTAATATAAAGCAAGTACATCCAAATGGATGAAAATATGAAATGTTGGGCTTTCTGTTCTTCCACAATTCATATGGAGTCTTTTCCAGAATAGGTCTTATTGAGATTCTATTCTGAATGTAGCACGCTGTGTTTATTGCCTCTGCCCAGAAGGTCTTAGCAACGTTTGTCTCATTGATCATGGTTCTGGCCATTTCTTGCAATGTTCTGTTCTTTCGTTCTACAACTCCATTTTGTTGGGGAGTTCTAGGACAAGAGAAATCATGCAGAATGCCTTTGTCATTGAAGAATGACTCAAAATCTTTATTTTCAAATTCTCCACCATGATCACTTCTGACTTTAACGATTCTAAGATCTTTTTCATTCTGAACTTGGTTACAGAAGGTAACAAACACAGAGTGTGACTCGTCCTTGTGTCTTAAGAACTTTACCCATGTCCATCTGCTATAGTCATCTACGATTACTAACCCATACTTCTTACCACTGACTGAAGCGGTTTTAACTGGTCCAAATAAGTCAATGTGCAGAAGTTCTAATGGCTTAGAGGTGGAAACAACATTTTTGGATTTAAAAGAAGGTTTTGCAAATTTGCCTTTCTGACATGCTTCACACAGAGCATCTGAATTGAACTTCAAGTTAGGAAGTCCTCTGACCAGATTGAGTTTGTTAATCTGAGATATTCTTCTCATGCTAACATGCCCCAATCTTCTGTGCCAGATCCACTGCTCGTTGTTAACAGACAGAAGACATTTTACATTCTGACTCTTTAGTTCAGAAAGTTTGATTTTGTAAATGTTGTTTTTCCTCTTACCATTAAACAGGATAGTCCCATCTTTCTGACTAACAACTTTACATGATTTTTGATTAAAGATTATATCATAACCGTTATCACTTAATTGACTTATGGATAACAGATTATGCATCAATCCATCTACTAGCAGAACATTATTAATAGAGGGAAGATTTCCATTACCTACAGTTCCAGAGCCAATAATCTTTCCCCTCTGATTGCCTCCAAAGCCAACGTGGCCTCCAGGCTTAAGTTCCAGGCTTTGGAACATATGCCTTCTTCCCGTCATGTGTCGTGAGCAGCCAGAGTCCAGGTACCATGACTGGTGTTTCTGACTTGCTGCTAAAGATATCTGCAACATGTATTATTTTATCCTTAGGTACCCAGATCTTCTTGGGTCCTGATTTGTTAGTTTTACCAAAACTCTGGTTGAATTTTGGTTTCACAGAGTGCTTACTGCTAGTATATTTGATGTCGTGTGTGTGACCATACACAAAGTGTGAATTTAGAGGAGTGTGTTTAATGGTTAAATCCATGACATTTTTAGGTGTAGGAACCTTACCTTGGTATCCTATTCCTTTCCTGCCGTTTCTGCTAACTCCATAGATCATTGAAGCCATTCTGCTTCTATCTATGCTTTTAGCAAGGAACTTCTGGAAACTGTGATCATACTCCTTGATGATCTCTTCAGCGTTGCTGGGAGTTTCAGAAATTGGTTCCTTCTGAGAGTTTTGTAAAGAGTTTTCTAATTTTGAAATTTTATCTCTCAGCTCAGAGTTTTCCAATTTGAGACTCTCAGACTTATTAGAGTCAGATTCAAGATTCCTTTTCAGGTCTCTGAATTTAGCTCTAATCTGCTGATAACATTCCAGAATTTCATTGAGGCTTTCAGCAAGTTCAGCCTTTGTAAAATTAACAGCGAAGTTAGGGAATACCTCTTCTGTGTCTGATTCTGAGTCTGATTCAGAAGCTTCACTATCATCTGGAATGTTAGCCATGAGCGCTATGTTTGCCCTTTCATCATCTGATTCTGAGTCAGCTTCAGACGAGTCAGAGTCATCCCATGTGGCCATGAGACTTTTCTTCTTCTCTCTTCCAAACTTCTTTTTGGGCTTTTCCCTCTGAAGCTTTGGGCAGTCACTCTTGTAGTGTCCTTGCTCATTGCACTCGTAGCAGATGATGTCTTTTGTGTTTGGCTTCTTGCTACTGGAGGAGCCTTCAGATCTTCTGTATCCAGGGGAAGAATCTGTCCTTCTGTATCTGGAAGAAGACTCGTTCTGATCAGATCTTCTGGGATTCTTGAACTTCCTTTGTCTTTGCTTCCACAGTTGATTTACTCTTCTGGAGAGAAGGGAAAGTTCGTCTTCTTCTGATGAGGATCCATCAGATGTTTCTTCAACTGCCTGCAAAACTTTAGACTCAAATTTTTTGTTAGATTTTAATGCTAAAGGCTTACCTTGCTTCTGAGGCTCATCAGCTTCTAGCTCTATCTCATGACTTCTGAGGGAGCTTATAAGTTCCTCCAGAGTGATTTTGTTGAGATCTTTCGCTAGCTTCAGAGCAGTAACCATAGGCCTCCACTGCTTGGGTAAACTTCTGATTATCTTCTTGACATGGTCAGCAGTAGAGTATCCTTTGTCCAGAACTTTGAGACCAGCTACCAGAATCTGGAATCTAGAGAACATAGTTTCAATGGATTCAGATTCTTCCATTTTGAACGCCTCATACTTCTGAATGAGCGCCAGAGCTTTTGTTTCTTTGACTTGAACGTTGCCCTCATGCGTCATTCTGAGAGAATCAAAGATGTTCTTAGCTGTGTCTCTGTTGGAGATCTTTTCATACTCAGTATAGGAGATGGCACTGAGGAGGATGGTTCTGGCCTTATGGTGATTCTTGAAGTCACGCTTTTGTTGATCAGTCATTGATTTTCTATCAATCTTCTGACCAGTTGCATTCACAGGGTGCGTGTATCCATCTGTCACCATATCCCACAGATCAGCATCATGTGCTAGAAAGAAGCTTTCAATTCTGTCTTTCCAGTAATCAAAGTTTTCTCCATCAAAGACTGGAGGTTTGCCACTGAATCTGTCTCTGTCCTCGTTATTGTCATTGCTGAAGTGAGAATTGTTTCCTGCCATTGTGTTTTTCTGACGCTGGATCTTGTACTGACACGGTTAAGTGTTTTAGCTCAGAACCAGGCGCTCTGATGCCAATTGAAGGGGTGAAAAACACAAGAAGGGGGGGTTGAATTGTAAAACTGAAATCTTAAAGCAATTGACAAGATATTTTTATCCTGGTTCGTTTGATCTCAAACTACTCCAGTCCACCCGTCAAGGTGATTTCGCCTCTCTCCAACGAGGTCTTAATTCACTATATTCAACTGAATATTACAGACTGCTTTAACAACTGCTAAAGCCTTCTTGATTCAAACCACAATCCGGTTTGTCAAGGCAACACTTTCTTACAAAGGTATAAAACAATGTGTGTGAATGTTTTCTACAAAACTTTATCACAACTGTGATGTATACACAAAATGAAGCTTAGAAACTAGATTGCTAAACACTAATGAAGTATCAGAGTTTGTGGTTTAGCAAAACTGGTAGATGAAGATTATTGTTCAGCTTTGTGCGTGTAGAGATTTGGAGAGCATTAGCCATTATAATCTTCGAAGCCTTGTTTATATAGCACTTGAGAAGATGAACGTTGAATGCAATATTCTTGATTCAATGCTAATAACAAGCTTTCCTTTTTGAGCAGATCTTGTCTAGAATGAGGCCGTTGGGATTAATTAGCTTTCAATGCACAGTACCGTTGCTTCTTCAATGCACGTTCTGGCTTGGCTCATTCTGATTCTGCTTCGCTGCTGATGAACTATTGTGTTTCTGTATCAGAGTGTTTACGCGCAGTTCTGTTCATCAAGCTTCAGCATGTGCGTGAGTTGATCATCTGATCTTGACGTTCTGATGTAGCAACTTCTGATGCTGGTGTATGAAAACAAATTCTGATGCTAAAAAGACGTGATCTTGCTTATACCAATCAGAGTATCTGCAAGTCAGAACATAATAATTTTAGGCAGCATATAGTTCATTCATGAACCTTATAAATACTATATCTTTTCACTTTGTTATCATCAAAACTTAAATATAGGGTAGTAGATTCAAACATTGTTCTAACAAAACAAAGAGCGCAAAATTTGTAATGCAAGAAAACTTCCAATGCTTTATTGATGATATATGAAAATGATAGATAATAAGCCTTCACAAACAAAGCCAAGGTGCCTCGGGCAAGACACCGGGCCATAAAGTTTCAAACTGTCTGTTACAAATATCAAAACAAAGGTCTATTACTGTGTAATAAAAGAAACGGGCACGAAGTCCTTCGCCTTCCAGTTGTTCAATCCACTGTTGGTAGTTGGGTAGATCCAGCTGTCGATATCTGACTCTTCTTCATCATCCTCAATTGCAATCACTCCCTGATTACTGATGTGCAGGAAGGTCTTGCAATCTGTGCGCGCCGAACAGCCCTTTGAGCCTCTGCAGTAAAGCCCAAACCAAACTTGTTAGTTTTGTGTGCGAAGTTAGGGAGCTGACCCCAATTTGCACACCCACCTTTTTCAATTACAGCCTTGGCATCCTTGAGGGAAGCCATCTTCATTGGAGGTTTGTCAGCAGCAACTTCAGTCGACGCCAGAGTCTGGGGGACCTCTTCAAAGTTCTGACACGGGGTTTCGATGAACTCCCCATCCATTTCCACATAGTGAAAGGAATTAAGATGACTCACCGTGTACTCCTCCTCACCTTGTACCGTAACAATCTTCCCCTTTACTAGATATTTCAACATCTGATGGAGCGTAGAAGTCACTGCACCAGCCTTATGAATCCAAGGGCGACCCAGCAAGCAAGAATAAGATGGTCGGATATCCATCACATAGAAAGTAGATGCAAAAGTCTGAGAGCCAACTTTAACAGGGACGTCCACCTCCCCGTGCACCAGCCTTTTTGACCCGTCGAAAGCCCTAACCACAATATTACTTGGCTTCAGAACTAAACCTTCACAGTCTAGACGGTCTAATGCTTTCTTCGGCAAGACGTTCAATGAGGACCCAGTATCCACCAGTACATGGGCCAAAGTAGTTCCCCTGCACTCGATTGAGATGTGCAGAGCATCATTGTGATTTCTTCCTTTAGCAGTCAGATCTGCATCTGAGAAACCCAACCCGTTGTCGAAAGTCAAACTAGCTACTTAGTCTTTGAATTGATCAGCAGAGGTTTCCTGCGGCACATGCGCAGTTTTGAGGAAAGTAATTAAAGCCTTTTCATGGGCTTCCGAACACAACAACAAGGATAACATGGAGATTTTCGACGGGGTCTGCCCCAGCTGCTCGACTATGTTGTAGTCGCTCTTCTTGATAATCTTCAGAATTTCCTCTATCTCCTGCTTAGAGGTTTCTACAATGATCTTCTTAGGTGCCTCCATCTGGGCAGGCTCACCTGTGGTTTCTTTGCCCCGAGTGTTGGATGGCTCGGCGACAGGGGTGATAACTGGGATAGGAACTGGGACAGTATCTGATGTACTAGAAGATGGGATGACAACAGGTTTGTGAACAGTCGGAGGAGAAATCTCAGGAGAGAATAGTCTTCCACTTCTGGTGACCTTGCTAGCCCCGATAATATTGCTGATATCAGCATCAAATTCTTCAATCTTTAAGTCTTGTTTAACTCCATGGTAATACACATCGGTCCCATAGTGCCAAGGGACAGCCTTATCCGAAGTGTACGGGATAGGACCAGGGACAGTAATGATCAATGGAGCGATTCTTGGAACGGGTGTAATCCTAACAAGCTTTCTCGAGGAAGCCTTGGAAGGATTGGCCGAAATGGTTATTATGGCAACATCTTCAATTGGACCTGATGGAATAAAAGTCTTCTCGAACAGGATCTCTTTGTTATCCATCAAGCACTGAACACTTGATTTCAATAAGTGGCAACCAATAGGCAGAATTGAACACAAATGGCAACCTTCACCACAGCCCAAAAATAAACCGGCCAACAATAGATTCTTCTTAACTGTCATCAAAGGAGTAGAAACTTCTTCCACAGAGGTCACAAATAAATCATCATCCACAGCATTTACTCCATGACCATGCTTGGGCATAGGAGCAATTATGACGTTGGGTTTCTCTAGAGCATCAAACTCAATTTCTTTAGCTTCGATCAAATCTTGCACCTTATTATTCAAGGCCCAACAGTTGTTTGTATCATGACCTGGGCTATCAGAGTGATAGGCACAGCGGGCGTTCGGGTTATATAGCGGAGATGTGGTGCTGGGATTCTTCGGGGCTTCCCTCAGAGTTACCAGTTTGGTCTTCAACAATTGTGGTAGAATTTGAGACAAGATCATATTAAGCCGAGTGTATTGTCTCTGCGGTATCTCCATTCTTTGCTGACTGTTGCATTGTGGGGCAACGGTGGGTCTTGATATTACTACCGCATTTACTTCTTGACGGCGTTTAGGTCTGCTTTGGCTCCTCTAGCCGTAGACTGCAATAGCTTCTTTCTTACCGGTGAAAGGATTCTTTTATGCACTTGATGAAGTACCTTTCTATATTTTACCACTTCGGATACCAGCTTTTACTCTCTCCCCAGTCAAGATCAACTCAGTAAACCCAGATGACGAACTGCCGATCAGATGATTGAAAAATGGACTAGACAACGTCCCTAGAAACATATCAACCAACTCCCTGTCAGACAAAGGGGGTTGGACTCTTCCAGCCAAATCTCTCCACTTCTGAGCATAGTCCTTAAAACCTTCGCTTGCACCCATAGACATACCCTGAAGCTGAGTACGAGTGAGAGCAAGGTCGGTGTTATACTGATACTACTTGTAAAAAGTAGCAGCAAGGTCCTCCCAGTTTCGGACATTAGTTCCTTATAATTGATAAAACCATTCAAGCTGAGTCCCTGACAGACTATCTTGAAAGAAATGTACCCACAAATTTCTATCAGTAGTGTAAGGTTGAATTTTTCGGACATACGAGTGGAGGTGGAGCTTTGGACAGGATACTCCATCGTATTTAGCAAAAATCGGAGCTTTAAACTTGTGAGGGATCACCACCCCAGATGCTAGTCCCAGATCTTCAAAGTCCAAACTAGGGATCTTCTGAATCTCCATAGCACTCAGACAGTCTTCAAGTTGTTTGTACCTATCCTCAGTAGGAGGATATTGCTCGTCATCAAAATCAGTATCATTATCAGAGACTACAGGACTAGGACCCTTTTCTTCTTCTTGATTCTCTCCTCCTTTAGATGAATGAGATAGATAAGCTTCCTGTCGTAACCTATTCCCAAATCTGTGACCCATATTCAGCAGAACCACCTTCTTTTTCTTCTTCTTCTTCTTCTCCTTCGGGATGAGAGTCTTTAAATCCTCTTGCCCTTTAGCCAAGTTCAAGAACATCTCTTGTAATTGGGCATTCTGTGCCTGAAGAGCTTTAATGGCTTGATCGGTAGGTATTTCAGAAGACATTTCGTGTTGAAATAAACAGCGAAGAAGATGAGAAACCTGTAATGGTACCCGTAATGATGTGCATGATAATGGGATGCGTATGTAATGATTTCAAAGACTTTGGGAGATTTAAATTTGCAAACCAAGAAATAAACAAACTTTATTATATTAAACTTGTAAAAATGTTTAACAATGCCCTCAAGGCGTTACAAAATAAATAAACTGAAAACAAATCTAAACTAGAATAGGCAAAAATCAGAAATCCCAGGGTCGCTTCCCCTTCGTGCTGACGTAGTCATTGATCATCCTTTCATTCTCAAGTTGCCTTGTGAGCTTCAAGATCTTCCTTTCTTGCTCATGGTACTTCTCCTGGTAGGTATCCCTCTCCTCTCTTAACTGAATCCAGGATCTCTTCAATGCCCCAAGATCAATGGGCATGTAGGGATAAAGGACCGTATAAGGAACACCCTCTTCATTGATAGGCTCCACAATTACTGGCAATACAGCTTCATAAGGCATCCCAAGCTTCTGGGCTCGAGCTCGGACCCACTGGAGATAAGGTTTCATAGGGAGAGAAATCTTTGGTCCTAGCTCTTAAGGGTCAGACCTGTTCACCATGCCCCAGGCTCGTATAAACCTCCGGCGGTGCTCATCAGTGTCCCCCTTATAGTCAAAGACAATATCTGTAAGAAGTAGCTCATGAGGACCATCTCTCCGAGCGCGACTAAACTGTCGTAAAGCCAAGCAATGATTGTAGGTTATTCCCCCTTTGATTCCAAGCAACGGGACATTAGGGTATCCCCCACATCAATCAATGACAGAAGTGCCTTCCATAGCCTTAGAACTTCAAAGAATGTATATATGGGCAAGAGACATTATCCTATAAGACCACCCTAAACCTTCCTCATTATTCAACACGGACTTGGGGAGGTGTGAAATAAACCACCTCGCCAGCAGCGGCATGCAACACATGAGGGTCCCTCTTCTTCGCACAGTAAGGGTATAGAGGGCATACAGGATATCACCCAGAAGAGTAGGTACAGGATTACGAGACATGAAGATCTTAACCGCATTCACATCTATAAAGGAATCTGGATTCGGAAAGAGAACCAAACCGTAGATAAGGAGAGCCAAGATGTCTTCAAAATCCTGAAAGTCCAAGTTATCCCAGAACTGCTGAGCTTGATCTATTAGAAACTTGGCTAAGAAACCTTCAACCCCGCTTCTTGTCTCCCAGTTGGATACTACATCAGCCCTTTTCAAATGTAAAGCTGAAGCAATGTCCTCTAGTCTAGGAGTCTCTTCCAAACCTGTGAAAGGCATCTGCTCAAGGATGGATATACCCAGTAAGTGAGAAAACTCTTCCATAGTGGGAACTAGCTGATAATCTGAGAAAGTGAAGTAATGATGCACCGGGTCAAAGAACTGGAAAAGCACACTCATCATCTGCTCATAAAACTTTGAGGTAACCAAGCTAAGAAGCTTACCATGTCTTCTAATGAATGAAGAAGTATCAGGAACTTTTGAGACTAACTCTTTGAGTTGAGCAGGTATTTGCACAAAGCTAACTCGAATGGTGTTTCTGCGCATGGAAGCCATAATCTGCAAAACAGAACAAAGATAAATCCCCTCGGTCTTTGAAATGGTTAGTGTAATGAAATATGCATGCTATGTTATGATGCATGATGTCATGGTAAAACAAACAGCAGGTATAGCAGATAACAGACATGGTAAAGGCAAACAAGTCACACAAAAGCCCTTAAGTTTCAGGCTTGCATGAGGTCTAGGTACTACCCTCTTGAAGTTCAGTTGGTTTCAACATTTCCTAATAATAGTAACCGGGTTCTAGAGGTTCTCAATATCACTGACCATCCTCCATCGGTCATGGTTTCAGCTCACGCAATCTTTTCTTGCGGCCGGAACTATCTCGAGAGTATGGTCTCAATGAGTGTAGTATCGAGTATCAACCAGTTCTCAGCTTTACACCGAGGTCGGCTATCTCACTACTTCCTATGGCCAAGTTGTTCAATTATAGGTTCTAAGGTCAGTTGATGCTTAACGACCCATATAGCAGCCCCGTATTCTCCTCGTTTCTCCACAAGGGATACCGGTACCAACCAATGTGTCACATCAATGTAGCTACTGCTTCAATCATATCGGTCTACGCCATACAGTTCCCTCACAGTTTATTGCTACTTACCTAAAAGGTGTTCCCCAAATCCGGGTTAGGATCTATAGTAACTCCAGATACAAAACCCTTAACAGTAATGCAAACAAAAAAAACAAGAGAAGCAATTTATGATGAATTAATCCTAAGGTATACCCCACTTATATCTTCCCCAGCAGAGTCGCCAGTTCTGTGATACGGTGGCAGAACCAGACTGTTTTAGGAAAATGTTGGTTTGCGTTTTGCGTTTGTGTTCGCAAAATGTCGCGGTAAGCAAGAGTCGCCACCGACTTTTATTTTATCCAACAAGAAAGGACAAAAGC
Source organism: Vicia faba (assembly GCA_948472305.1). Lineage (NCBI taxonomy): Eukaryota > Viridiplantae > Streptophyta > Magnoliopsida > Fabales > Fabaceae > Vicia > Vicia faba. Next base: position 45,866 of record CATIWC010002659.1, on the reverse strand, counting down.
ACAGAAAAATTCCTTTTTTGAGATTTTGAGTAGGGGGGTAGATTATAGAAAGGGAAGGTATTAGCACCCTTTCTATCCGTAGTTTTCTACGGGCTCTTAGGTACTTGCTCATCATTTTAAAAATTGCTTCCGTGTTTGTGTGTTTTGAAAAGTTTTTGTTTTACTTCGTTTTAACCCTTGTATCAGTCCTCAATAGTGTTACGAAGTCGTTTTGAACACTTTGTTTGAAAAGAGTGTAAGTGTGGAAAAGTTTGATTTTGAGCAAGTACCTACTAGCATCTACCTACTCGAAAAAATAATGTTTCTGTTCTTGTTTCCTTTAGACAACGCTATCCCACTATTAGTAAGTAGGTAGCACCGTCGTTGGAGTTGTAAGGGTCAATTTTAAAAGGACATACGATCACTAAAGCAATGTTAGTACGTCTTAGTAATAACCCTAATGTCTTAAGATCATATTCGAGGCAACATTTCCGAGGCAACATTTCCGAAGCAACATTTCCGAATGGGACATTTGATCTTTATTTAGACAAGAGAGCGACCACTAAAACACCCTATACTTAATGACCGTTTACCGAAGGAAACCGAAGTGAGAGTATACCCTAGGAGTGCGCATGTGCGAGTGATTTGTGTAAGTCTCATAGTGCCTAAGAGGGGGGGGTGAATTAGGTCTTATAAAATTTTATTCGGTTTCATGAGAATGCTTGGTAGTAATTTTGGTTAATCGTTTGAAGTTTTTGTTTATATCTTTATCTTTTCCTGATTATGGTGATGAAAGCGATAAATGTGGAAAAGTAAAGAACACAGTGATATATCCTGGTTCCCCTCACAATCCGAGAGTACTCCAGTCCCCTTTCCAACACGAAAGAGATTTCACTATAGTTAGAATGATTGTACAGCCTATGCTTACTATCTAACCTATAGGGTGATCAAAGGTTCTTAACACCTTTAAGACCAAACAAACACTAATGTGAATGAAGAACAATCCTCTTCAAATCACAACACTTACTTCCAACAATCCTGGATAGTAAGGGAAAAAACCTTTAAGAAATACAATGATTTAGTTTGAAGTATATGAAGAGCCTTATCAATCTTCAATTGATCTTCTTCTTCAAGATAAAAACAATTCTCAACAATGTATATAAATGTTCACAATGTATGTATGAAACTTGTAATGATAATGAAAGTGTATATGGCAAGTTTCACAAAATTATGAACACATGAAAGTTTATGTTCAAAATGAATGAAAGAGAAAATTGTTAATATGAAGAAGGTTTTTGTTAATTTGAAAATTGAAGCATTCTTGTATGTTTTTTGAAAAGAGAAAATCTGCATTTTATAAAGTCATAAGAACCTCTTCATTCATGCCAATTCATATGAAAAGTTGCAATGCATTCATGAAAAGATACCACTTGAAAAATGTTCAAAAAACAAAGTAAAAGCTGCTCTGGTTCGCTAGGAACCGGTTCCGACACTGACAGAACCCGGTTCTTAGTGAACGTTATAAGTTGGAATTCAAAAATATCACGCAGGAACCGGTTCCCCTATTGGTACAACCCGGTTCCTGGTACAAAAACCAGGGACATGTTTTTTGAGAAAAGCTGGAACCCGGTTCCCTGTTAGGGAGGAACCGGTTCCTAAAGGGTTATTTTCAGAAATGCTTTTTGAAAGATATTTCAAACAAATTTTTCTTGATCTTAAAGTTATGGAATATGTATATGTTGATGAATGCATATTGTGAACATCTATATTCAAGATTTTAAGAATTATTTATACCATATTTGACATTGATGATTCTTCAATAATTCTTCAATAATCTTCAAGACTTTTATTTGATGTTGATAAGCTTTTTGCACATCCTTTGAAAGTTGATGTCCATGTTGTCTTCATCAAAACACAAGCTTTAAGTATGACTTGAGAAGCTTGCAATTACATTCTCCCCCTTTTTGATGATGACAACCAAGTCTTGAAAACGATTTCTTGAAATGTTTATGTTGTTTTGTATAGAAAACATGGTGAGCAAATGCAAGGCTCCCCCTAAATTGTATGCTCCCCCTAAGTCCATGATTCTTTGAATTTTGGAGTGAGTTTGATATTTATTTGGGCCTACAATTTCTTTGAAACAAAACAACACATATGCATATTCTTCTCCCCCTTTGTTAACATCAAAAAGGATGGGGAAAAGAGTGAAACAAATACATATAAAAGTTAAGACGTGCATCTTAAGAGAAACATTTAGATATCACCTTCATCCAAAATACCAAGTTCTCTTCGGATTTTGAAGAAAGGTTCTCGAGCAAGCGGTTTAGTGAAGATATTTGTGAGTTGGTTATGAGTATCCACAAAAGTGACTTCGACATCTCCTTTAAGTACATGATCACGGAGAAAATGATGTCGAATATCTATATGTTTGGTTCTTGAATGCATGACCTGATTCTTTGTAATATTGATAGCGCTTGTATTGTCGCATCGAAGAGGAATGCATCCGAGATCAAGTCCGTAATCACAGAGTTATTGCTTGAGCCAAAGAATTTGTGCACAACAACTACCCGCTGCTATGTATTCTGCTTCGGCCGTGCTAAGAGCAACACATGCTTGCTTTTTACAAGCCCATGATACTAATGCATTTCCAATAATGTGACAAGTACCACTTGTGCTTTTACGATCAGTTTTACAACCTGCATAATCCGCGTCAGAATAACCAATTAAAGTGCAAGTACCACCTTTTAGATACCATAGGCCGACATTGATTGTTCCTTTAAGATACTTCATGATCCTTTTAACTGCCATGAGGTGTGATTCCTTTGGATTTGCTTGAAAGCGAGCGCAAAGACAAACACTAAACATGATGTCAGGACGGCTTGCCGTCAAGTACAATAAAGAACCAATCATACATCTGTACTTTGTAATATCAATTGGAGTACCGGATTCATCTTGATCAACATATGTACCGGATCCCATTGGAGTATTCATGGCTTTACAATTGTCTATATCAAATTTTTTCAATAATTCTTTGCAATACTTAGATTGATTGATGAAGATTCCATCTTCTAGTTGCTTGATTTGTAGTCCAAGAAAGTAGTTCATCTTTCCCATCATAGACATCTTGAATTCTCCTTGCATCATCAATGAGAATTCCTCACACATTTCTTTGTTAGTCGATCCAAAAATGATATCATCAACATAGACTCGAACCAATAAAGTGTTACTTTGGATTTTCTTAATGAACAAGGTTTTATCAACCTTACCCTTTTTGAAACCCTTTTCACACAAAAAATTGCTAAGTCTATCATACCATGCTCTTGGTGCTTGCTTTAAGCCATAAAGAGCCTTTCTCAACTTAAAGACATGTGAAGGATGTTTGAAGTCTTCAAATCCCGGGGGTTGTTTGACATAGACTTCTTCATTGATGTATCCATTCAAGAATGCGCTTTTGACGTCCATTTGAAAAAGCTGAAAATTTAATGAACAAGCATAAGCAAGTAAAAGACGTATAGCTTCTAACCTTGCAACCGGAGCAAATGTTTCTTCAAAGTCGATTCCTTCCTCTTGATTGTAACCTTGGGCAACCAACCTTGCTTTGTTTCGAACAATTAGACCATTCTCATCAAGTTTGTTCTTAAACACCCATCGGGTACCTATGATGTGTTTACCACTTGGTCTAGGAACAAGTTCCCAAACTTGATTTCTCTCGAATTGATTTAATTCTTCTTGCATAGCAATAATCCATTGATCATCTCCTAAGGCTTCATCAACTTTGGTAGGTTCAATTTGAGAAACAAACGCCATGTTTAAGCAAGCATCTTTTAGATTCAATCTTGTTGATACTCCTTGACTAATGTCACCAATAATTTTATCTAGGATGGTCTCTATGAGTTCTCCATTCTTTTGGTAGATCATTGATGTTTGAAACTTGTTGACCAATGATTTCTGAATTTTCCGGTGATTTCACAACTTGATCATTTGAAAGTTCTTCTGGGGGTAAATCTATAGGATCATCATCATCACAAACAACTACTTCCTCCTTGGAGGGGTTAGTTTCATCAAAAGATACATGCATAGATTCCTCAATAGTTAAAGTTCTTTTATTATAAATTCTATATGCTTTACTAGAAAGCGAATAACCAAGAAATATACCTTCGTCGGATTTCTCGTCAAACTTACCGAGATTATCTTTGTCATTATTAAGAACAAAGCACTTGCATCCAAAAATGTGAAAGTGAGCAATATTTGGCTTTCTTCCTTTGAAAAGTTCATATGGAGTCTTCTTTATTATAGGTCTAATGATAACTCGATTTCCAACATAACATGCCGTACTAACTGCATCCGCCCAAAAATATTTAGGAAGATTTGCATCACTAAGCATTGTTCTTGCAAGTTCCACTAGAAACCTATTCTTTCTTTCAACTACTCCATTTTGTTGTGGAGTTCTTGGTGCTGAAAAATTATGAGAGATACCATGTTCTTCACAAAATTCTTCAAATTGTGCATTTTGGAATTCTCCACCATGATCACTTCTTATGGATACAATCTTTAGTGATTTTTCATTTTGGATTTGCTTAGCATACTTCTTAAAGGCTTTAAAAGCATCACTTTTCTGCACAAGAAACAAAGTCCAAGAATATCTAGAAAAATCATCAATAATGACCAAAGCGTATACATTACCTCCGAAGCTTTTTGTTCTTGATGGACCAAAGAGATCCATGTGTAACAATTGTAGTGGCCTTGAAGTAGACACCACATTCTTAGATTTAAAAGTTGTTTTGGTCTGTTTGCCCTTTTGGCATGCATTACATAATTTGTCTTTGATGAACTTAATCTTTGGTAGACCAATAACTAAGTCATGCTTAACCAATTTGTTCAAGTGCTCCATGTGAATGTGAGCGATCCTCTTGTACCATAACCAAGCGTCATTGTTGTTTACCATAAGACATTGTACCTTCAGAGACAAATCATCTAAAGTAATCATAAAAATATTGTTAGTTCTTATACCTTTGAGTTTTACCTCATTGGTTGCCTCATCCATAATGAGACATTCATCTTTGTTGAATTTGATCTTGAACCCTCTATCGCAAAGTTGACTTATGCTAAGAAGATTGTGCTTTAATCCTTCAACATAGAGAACATCCTCAATTTGAATGGATGGAGGTGTGCCAACTATTCCAATGCCAAGAATCTTTCCTTTGGTGTTGTCTCCATAGGTGACATACCCTTTGGCTTTATGTACTAGATATGAAAATTGGTGTACATCTCCTGTCATATGCTTTGAACATCCACTATTAAGATACCAAACATTTGATGTGGATTTCAAGCATACCTACACAAACAAATTATTCTTTGTTAGGTACCCAAGTTGCCTTGGGTCCTTCATAGTTAGTTCCCTTTTTCACCCACACATAATGCCCACTTGCTATACTAAAGTTTCTAACATAGCAAGCATTAGGTGTATGGCCTTTAATACCACAATAAAAACAAGTAGGTTCAAAGTTACTTCTATATCTAGAAGGATAATATTTCTTCTTAGGAAATGTTTTCTTTTTCGATACATTAGGCTATTTCTTTTGATGATTATGAACAACTTGCTTCTTTTCTACTTTCTTGGGTTTGGAACTATTACTAGCCTTTACAAAAACAGTGGGATTGTTACTTGGTTTCTTAGAATTCACATAACCAAGACCCCTTTTATCATTTGGATAACGTTGTTGGCTTAGTAATCCTTCCAATCCTATTTGTCCTTTTTCATATTGTTCAATGACTCTTTTCAATTGAACAATTTGAAAGACATTTGATTCACACTTGGAGCATGCAAAGTTTTCTTTTTCTTTAATAAAATTCTGTTTTTGAAGTTCAAAATCTTTAGTCATGGTGTCAATTTTTTCTAAACAACTTAGTAGTTCTTTTTCTTGATTTGACACCTTTTTGTATAAACTTTTGCATTATTTCAAGAGTTCATCAATAGCATCTTGAACATCATCATCAAAAAGATTAAATTCATTACTAACCTCTTCTTCATCGTCGGAGTGATGTGAAGCCATTAATGCTAGATTTGCACATTCCTCGCTTTCCGAATCAGATGAAGAACTTATCTCATTATCTTCCCATGCAACATAAGCTTTTTTGTTCTTGAACTCCTTTTTGCCTTTGAATCCATTTTTCTTGGAGAGTTTTGGACAATCCGGCTTTATGTGACCTTGCTTTCCACATTCATAACATGTGACATCTTGTGTTGATGTGGAGGCTTCTTTATCTTTATGATTATAAAATTTCTTCCTCTTGACAAAGTTAGCATTATGAAGATTATTTTTGTGACCAAAATATTTTCCTAACCTTTTTACAAGAAGCAAGAAGTTTTCATCTTCCTCCGATGCATCTTTATCTTGACTTTCCTTTGAATCAACTTTCAAGGCAATGCCTTTGGATTTCTTCTCTAAATTTTCATGTTTTTCAAGTCTACCGAGTTCCGTTTCATATTCTTGAAGTTTGCCAAATAATGTAGCGGAAGTCATTGCGGAGAGACTCTTCTATTCCGAGATTGTCGTTACCTTTGGTTGCCATTTCCTAATCAATGATCTAAGGATTTTCAAGTTGAGTTCATCATTTGTCAAGGTTTTACCAAGAGCATTTAAGTGATTTGTCAAATGCACAAATCTCTTTTGTAAGTCAAGAATGGATTCTCCGGGCTGCATTCGAAATAGTTCATATTCTTGACTCAAGGTATTTAGCCTTGATCTTTTTACTTCAGTCGTTCCTTCATGAGTTTGAACTAGGGTATCCCATATTTCTTTTGCTGTCTTGCAGTTCGAGACACGGAAAAATTCGTCCATACTGAGTGCACCTTGAAGAAGGTTTATTGCTTTTTTGTCAAAGAGAACTTTCTTTTTATCATCGTCGTCCCATGCAGTTTTGGGCTTTGCAGAACCAATGCCATTGATTACCGATATTGGAATAAATGGACCATTTTCAACAGTATCCCATACTTCCTCTCCTTGTGCTTCTAAATGCGCCTTCATGCGTATTTTCCAGAAGTCAAAATATTCACCACAGAATAGATGAGGCTTGTTGTTACTATCACCATCTCTGAAAACTGGTTGATGATTTGCGGAAGCCATTCTGGATCTTTAGGAACAAGTTACCTATAACTTGCTCTGATGCCAATTGTAAGTCTCAGAGTGCCTAAGAGGGGGGGTGAATTAGGTCTTATAAAATTTTATTCGGTTTTATGAGAATGCTTGGTAGTAATTTTGGTTAAGTGTTTGAAGGTTTTTTTTATATCTTTATCTTTTCCTGATTATGGTGATGAAAGCGATAAATGCGGAAAAGTAAAGAACACGGTGATATATCCTGGTTCCCCTCACAATCCGAGAGTACTCCAGTCCCCTTTCCAACACGAAAGAGATTTCACTATAGTTAGAATGATTGTACAGCCTATGCTTACTATCTAACCTATAGGGTGATCAAAGGTTCTTAACACCTTTAAGACCAAACAAACACTAATGTGAATGAAGAACAATCCTCTTCAAATCACAACACTTACTTCCAACAATCCTGGATAGTAAGGGAAAAACCTTTAAGAAATACAATGATTTAGCTTGAAGTATATGGAGAGCTTTATCAATCTTCAATTGATCTTCTTCTTCAAGATAAAAACAATTCTCAACAATGTATATAAATGTTCACAATGTATGTATGAAACTTGTAATGATAATGAAAGTGTATATGGCAAGTTTCACAAAATTATGAACACATGAAAGTTTATGTTCAAAATGAATGAAAGAGAAAATTGTTAATATGAAGAAGGTTTTTGTTAATTTGAAAATTGAAGCATTCTTGTATGTTTTTTGAAAAGAGAAAATCTGTATTTTATAAAGTCATAAGAACCTCTTCATTCATGCCAATTCGTATGAAAAGTTGCAATGCATTCATGAAAAGATACCACTTGAAAAATGTTCAAAAAACAAAGTAAAAGATGCACTGGTTCGCTAGGAACCGGTTCCGACACTGACAGAACCCGGTTCTTAGTGAATGTTATAAGTTGGAATTCAAAAATATCACGCAGGAACCGGTTCCCCTATTGGTACAACCCGGTTCCTGGTACAAAAACCAGGGACATGTTTTTTGAAAAAAGCTGGAACTCGGTTCCCTGTTAGGGAGGAACCAGTTCCTAAAGGGTTATTTTCAGAAATGCTTTTTGAAAGATATTTCAAACAAATTTTTCTTGATCTTAAAGTTATGGAATATGTATGTTGATGAATGCATATTGTGAACATCTATATTCAAGATTTTAAGAATTATTTATACCATATTTGACATTGATGATTCTTCAATAATCTTCAAGACTTTTATTTGATGTTGATAAGCTTTTTGCACATCCTTTGAAAGTTGATGTCCATGTTGTCTTCATCAAAACACATGCTTTAAGTATGACTTGAGAAGCTTGCAATTACAATTTGATTTCAATTATTATCTTTTCACATTTAGGGTTTGCTAACCATTTTAAAATTAACATACATTCTTGTCATGTAATCTTATTACCTTACATCTAACAGTTAATATTTGCGAGAATTAAAATGCGAGAAATAAAGCTACGCTATTACAAGGCTTCGGAGAGGGGGATTAATTACATAGCCAAAAACCCGTAAAACGATGAATAAACGAAAAGTCATAATTAAACTATTACATCCCATGAGCAGTCACATCAATATCGTAAAAATAAATAAACGCGCGATGAATCGAGAATAAGAAAAATTAGGGTTTTGACCCCGTCTAAACCTAATTGCAAGAAAAAATCATTTCGTTGTTTTTGATTATTTTAAGAAAAATAAGGTTTTAAAATTAAATACAACCCTAATTAAATTAAATTAAGAAAAATGATAAATTTTGACCTATTTTTGTATTTTTGGTTATTTTGAGAAAATAAAATTAAATCAAACAAAACCCTAATTTCTAATTTGTTTTAATTTATTTACAAAAGAATTAAAGTTACCTTAGAATTAAATTAATTAATTAAATTATTTTTTTGATAAAATAAAATGAAAAAACCTAAATTCTACTTTGGTGAAAATTGGTTTTATGAATTTTTTATAAGAAAAAGAATTAATTTCGTGTGTTAGAAAATAATCAAAATAAATAAAAGAAAATATAAAAGGAAAAGAAAGAAAGCAAGGAATTGGGCCTGGTGATCAGCAGTTTAGGGGTGCCCATAGCAATTTTCTGGGCCCAAGAAACTTGGTCCACGTTGACCTCTACGCTTCAATGTTGCATGTTTGACTAGGATGCATGGTGGTCCCTCATGTAATGGCCTTCAGATCTGGCCTTCTAGGGATCTAATGATTGCAAGCTGAAGGTCCATGATGGTCTTTATGCCTGTGCATATGCCTGATCATGCAAGTAAAAATAATTTGAAATAACATGGGGGACCTGGGATTCGAACCCAGGTCCTATGGCATTTTCCTTCGCCTCACCACCAACTGAGCCAGCATGCTTCTTTGAATAAAGAGAAACAAACAATTATTATATAAAAAAAACAACTTGTTAATTTTCCGCGCGCGAACGTTTGAACGGGCGAACCAGGACACGCCATGTCATCATCCCCTACCTCCCTTCATTGCTAAAAGTCTGATGGCTTTTACCTACGAACAAGAAGCGTATGTATAGCCCCTGCAATTTCCTAAAATCACCTACGAGCATGATAAATGAAAGCTAATGCCACAGACCAATTCGCCTTGGTCTTGTGAACATCATGGTGCCTTTCTTTTGGGCTAATTTTACCTGTACAAGAAAATCCCAAAACGTAACAAGAAACCCTAACAATGGCATATCTCTATAGGGTTAGCAAAAACGCAATTAACTGTTACCAATAGCTTGCAAATACTTCCAGGATTCAGAATATATACATGATTCATGCTACAAATGCCTAAATAATGATATTCGATTTCAAGAATATGTCAAGGTCGTGAATCACTTACAATGAGTTTTAGTGCACGAAAAGGCTTGATTTTGAATGCTATGGACTCCCTGAATGCCCAGGAAACGGAAGGAATGCTTGGCAAGGCTTGAAAGTGCATGGAACTTTGAAAACAGGTTGCACTTTGAAAACAGATGGGCCCATTTGACAAAAATTGCAATTTGAGGCACTTTTGACTTTTGACAATTTTGCAAAAAAGGTCAACTTCAATAATGCATAACTTCCTCAATTTTGACTCTATGAGGGTGTTCTTGGACTTTTTAGAAATCTTGAGATGTCCTCTAGGAAACCTTTTTGGTCTCATCTCAATTGAGTCTTCCATGTTCATGTATGAATCTTTGACAAAAAAGGTGTTTTGGTTGACTTTTCAAAATGACCTATAATGTCCAAATTTATAACTTCTTGTGAGTGCATATTTTGAACTTGGGAGCTGAGGATGAATTGTCAGGCATTGCATCCTCTTCAAAATGAGCTTTGGATGGGTCATTCTTGATAAAGTATGAGAAAGTTATGCTTGGTCAAAGTTGAGTTGACTTTTCCTGCAAAACCCTAATTTAGCAACTTTTGGGTTTTGATGCATTGTGAGAAATGCTTGAGGAATCATGAACAACTGTGATGCAGTGGGAGAACTGACTTGAGGTTTTGGCGTTTGTGTTCGCAAATGTTTCGATTTAGCAAGAGTCGCCACCGACTTTTTATTTTATCCAAAGGAAAGGTCAAAAAGCACAGGAAAGACCTTTGAGATGTTTTCTTGGGTTCGGGGGGTAGATTATGAAAAGGGAAGGTGCAAGCACCCTTTTCATCCATGGTTATCCATGGGCTCTTAGTTACTTGTTTTAGATCACTTGCTTTTGCTTTTCAATTGTTTGAAATGGTGCTTTGTGTGTGGTTTTGAAAGTATTTTGAAAAGAGGCCATCGTTGTGGCAACCTTTGTAATGATTCTTACTTGAATGTATACAAAGGTGTATTGTCTTTTGAAAAATGTTTCAATGTTTGAAAGCTTGTTTTGGGAAAATGTTTTGAAATTGTGTATTTTGAAATTAGCAAGGATGTTTTGCAAGTTTTGATCAAGTAACTAAGAGTTGTCTACCCTATCTACTCAAAGATCTTTCCTACACATTTTTAACCCTTTTACAGTGTTGTTTTACCATTGCATTTGGTAAACAACCTTGTGTTTGGATGTTAAACGGGACAGGCGCGTGTCATCGTATTGACCATGATAGAAATTGTGCTAAGTATCTTTAGCAAATTTGAGGGACTAGATCATTTTGTATAGGCAACCAAGATAGCGTCATCGAGGGACTATGATCTTTTTGTTTTGATTTGCCAAGATACTCAACATACATATCATGGCCATTTTAAAGGAAACAAGTGGATGAAACCCTAGGGGTGCATGTGTGTATTGTGTTGTCATTTTCATGCATTTTATGTCTTGTATTAGGTCTAACTATTTGTTTTGATTTTGGATATTACATACAAATCCTAATCTCTATCATGGCATAATTGAAAGCTACAAATGCGTAAAAATAAAACTACGACTATTACAACATTGATATGGGGAGGGGGATACAATTTTGAATGGGGGATTATTTGCAAGAAAATATAAAACCCTAAATTATTACAACCAAATTGAATTTCTTTGTTCAAATGATAAATAAACAATATTTAAATAAGAAATTAAATATAAATATGCAAAGTATTATAAATATGCAAAAAAATATTTTTGTATTATTTTTATGTATGTAAAAATATAATATTTAATGTATTAAAAATAAGAAAATAAAAATGATAATTTTTATTAAGGGATGGAAACCCTATTTTGTTTTAAGAAAATATATATGTGTTAATTATATTATTTATTCATTTATGTACAAAAAATAAATAAAAATAATATATACAAATGTTAAAAAAATAGAAATATGTGAGAAAAAATATTATTTAAGTATACAAATAATAAAAATAAAAAAATATAATATTTTTATAATATTTACAAGTTTTCTATTTAAGAAAATAAAAGTATATTATTTAACAATTATTTCTATGTAAAAAAAAAATGTGAAAATTTATGGAAATATTTTTGGGAATTTTTAATGTTTAGAAAAATAAAATAAAGTCAGAAACTAAAAAAGAAATGAAAAAATATGAAAAAATAAAACAATGGGCCAAGGGGGTGTAAACAACAAAGAGGGGGTGTCAAAAGCCGGAACAATGCAAGCCCATCCCAAATCACTTCATCCATAACCTCTGGAAACAGAAAACGCGCATTTCTTGTTCATATTCGTATCTCCTGCATTTGTGCTTAAAAAGAAAAACTTGTAACATGAAAGTTATAGAGCATTAAACCATGATTCTAACCATATAAAAAACTTGATCTAACTCTCAAAGACCAGAGAGAATTTCTCTGGCCCTAATTTCTAACCTAACTTTTTCAGAATGTTCATCAATCAAATTCTCTCAGCACACTTAACTTAAATGAAATCTATGCATATGTACAGCTTAAGGGCTATGAGTACTACATTTTTTATTCACAAACCTAAGCCTAATGATTCCTAAATAGAGAGATAGAAAGTTGGAAAATACCTGTTTCAGTTGAACTCGAATATGGCAATGCTGGGGTTTTCAGTGAGGCCTGAGATGTTTGTGAACTTGCCTGAACTTCCTCTGACCTTCCCCAATGCTTTGTTTGCCTTGAGCTTGCTTGAATAAGCCTGTAGAAGTCAACTTGCACAAGCTGAAATCAGAAATGGTGAAGCTTGCAAATGGAGTTACATTCAATGGCCAATGGTTGGGATAGATTAGGTGGGTTATATGGAATGTATTGAAAGAGGTTTGGGACAAAATGCACAAGTGGTTTGTGAGATGGAAGTGAAAATGCAGAAACTGCCCTGTTTTGCAAGTTTTTGGTGTTTTGATGTTCAAGAGTATTTGAGGAATGGATGACTCGTGTTTCTGGCTCAAGGTAATATGCAAAAGTTGTTTTGAATGGTTGCAAAGGTTGGTTTTATCAGATACCAAAGATATGGATCTTTTGCAAGTTTACTTGGTTTTGAAGTAAAAGTGTGAAGTGATACAAGACAGGCCTGTACAGGCTATCTTCAAGCATGCACAAGATTGTTGTACCTTTGCCTAAGTTTATGGAACTTGTTTTCTGCAAAGATAGGGGTCCAAGGCTCAAGGGAAGCAAGTTGCATAAAGTTGTGCTTTATCAAAATGGCATAGTTCACTTTTTGCCAAAAAAGGATTAAACTCTTATGTAAACTTCCATTGATCAGAACAATGCCTTAAACCAATGAGTTTGCATTCAATTTTTTAGTGTGGAAGGGTTTAGATACCTGTAAGCAAGTACAAGTGAGGCTGGATAGAGTTTGTAGTTTGTGTCAACATGAAACATGCCATGGATCAAAGTGAGTTTTTGCCAAATTCAAACCTTCGATTCTCCCTGACCATAAATTATTTTGGAGAGTTCTTGGACATTTTGGAAAGCTTGTAAAATGCTTTACAATCCATATTTGAAATTCATTTTGATATTCCAAGTGGAACTATGTGAAAAATTTCCATGAAGATAGGTCAACATCCTGCCTAAACTAGGGCAAAATTTCACTCAGTTAGAAAGTTTTTGGACCCTTATTCCAAAAATCATAACTTGAGATCCAAGCTTCTTTTGAGAAAACTTTGTGAATCAAAGTTGTAGATTTTGTGGAGGGCTACAACTTTCATGTTGGAAGTTTTGTTTTAATCCAATTGCATCATGGTGAAAATGTTGGGCAAAGTTGGGAAAAAATAAGGAAATTTCATAACTTCGAAAAATTCTAAGTTATGAAATTTTTCAATCTTAAACCCTAATTTGCAAAATTAGGTTTCCTGATGAACAAGCTTCATGTTTTGACACATCTTGATGAAAAATGACCCTTGGCACTTGATTTTGACCAAAAAGTCAAAGTTTGACTTTTCAGTGTACAGTTGATTTTTGATCAGTTGATTGGAAAATTCATCTGTCAATCCAATGCAATTGAGATCTTTTGAACCTTATGAATAGGTCAAGATGATTTCATTGAGTCCTTGAATCCATTATTGAACCCAATTTGCCATTGGCTAGGTGAAAAATCAGAAATTGCCCTTGTACGGTCAAAACCCTAAAAATGACCATTTTGCCCTTTTGATGATCTGATCAAATTTCTTGAGGAGTTGTGGTCCAAACTTGATCAAATGGTTCATATGAGCTCATAATGTTGAGGTGGATCAAAAATCATGAGGTTTGACTGTAAATTGGTCACAATTGACTTTTTCCCCAATATAGCTGATTTTTAGGTCAACTGTCAAATTGACTGGGCAAAAATTTGATTCAAAGCTTAAAACTTGGTAGAGGCAATCTTATAAGTCCAACATGAAGTATGAAAGTCACTTTGAGAATTGGAAGTCCAAAAATACTTGTGCAATATCAAACCCTAATTTCAGGTCAACAGTGCAAGGAGATGTCTTGAGCAGAGCAAACCCTAATTCTGTCTGGAGTCCAAAGAGTCTTGTGAGGGGAAATCTTGATAAAATGAGAGGGTAAATTTTTGGGTACAACAACAACCCTTGATCAAATGATGAATAATAATTCAAAATGAGGATGTTGACCAAAAATCTTGAAGTTTGACTGTATGTAGGACACAGTTGACTTTTGCCCTAGCATAGTCGATTTTCGGGCCTTTGAGCAATTGACTGAGCAAACTTCCTCTGCAAGGCTTGAAACTTGACATGGATGATCTTTAGAACATATTAGTACAATGGTGAGCATTTTGGATCCCTTGGAATCAAGTATATTGATGCAACATGAAACCCTAATTTGAGGTAGACTGCCTTAGGAGAGAGTTTGTCTGGCCAACCCTTGGACTTCCTTGAGCAATTTGAGAATCACACTTGAAATGTATTGAGAAATATGGGAGGGTAAATTTTGGGGTACAACACAGAAGATATTGAAGATCTAACGAGTTTCGATGCCTACCTACCAGAGAGAAGTTTGGTGCCCCTTCAACACCGTTGAGAAACTGGTAAGTCCTCTAATCCGCGATTTTGACGATTTCGTCCTTCACTTCTTCTTCTATGATTATCCTCTTATTTATGCATTTTTTGTGCATCGATGTTGTGATAATCGCGATGGAGAAAGTTGTTGTGATGAGGCATCAATGATGAAGACACTGTTATTATTGTTGCAAATCCGAAATTGTCGTTGCCGATTGCTGACGCAGAAGGTGTGTGTGGATCTTGAAGATTGATAAACGATGAAGTTTGTGGATTGATTACAGAAGAAGGTTGAGAATAGATGAAGATGATGAAGTTGTAGTGAGGTTGCTGATAGGGAAGAAAAGTAAGGTTGAAGGTGAAGAAAGGTTGAAGGTGAATGAAGGTTCAGAGAGATTTCTGAGATTTCAGAGAGTGCTTTTTTGTGAGTTTCTGATAGTTCTCCTTTATGAATGAATCACATCCCCCTTTTAACTGAGTAGAAAATCTGTTATATCTGTTAGAGGTTAGTTTTTCTGTTAAGAGTTTTGAACTGAAATTTGTTAGTCCTATGTTTGCTAAAAGTCAGTTATATAGTTAGAAAAAAGCTAGTTAGTTGCTTGAAGAATTATGTTGAGTATTTTGTAATTGATAAGTGGTAGTTAGGTAATGTTGAAATTCTGATGTTGATTGAAGTAAGCAGGTTAGGATTTTGGTTGATGAAAATATTAGTTGCAGTAAAAAAAGGATGAGATATGTTAGTAAAAACTGAAAAATTAGTTAGTGAAATGTTAGTTACAAAGTTAGTTAGGGTTAGAAATAGAACATGTTAGTTTTAAAACTGCTAGTAACTTGGATAGGTGGTAAAATTGTTAATACAAAGTGATGGTGTGCTACTGTTAGTTCTGTTAGTAGTTTTTTTTGGAAGTTGAAATTTTTGTTTGAAATTCTATTTTGTGTTTCTGTTATATCCGTTGGCTGTTGCATTGCCCTAGGAGCAGGTTTCAACAATGGAGTTGTAGATCTAAGGCCAACAGGATGATCAAGAGGGGTGCTAGTAGCAACAGGTTTTCCAGATGAAAAATCAAGCTCCTGTTCATTAGCGATCTGAGTAGTTTGCTTCTCATTCGCATTATTCTCTGGTATCTTTTCAGGTTCCTGAACAACAAATGACTTATCATAATTTACTTGATTTTATTCATTCGAAATCTTTGACAGGTAAACTTTTGTATTCCCTTCTTCTAGATCAGCTGCAGTAGCCTGGACAGCCTTCATCTCATTAGCAAAAGAAGTTTCTGACAGGAATGAGCTTTCAGCAGTTTCAATTACTTTGTTTTCATCCACAGCGGGAGAAGATCCTTCTACTTCACCAATTGTTTCCAGATGCTCTGATTTTGATCTGGCATGATCATCCTCAGTTGCATCAGATATTCCTATTTCTTGGCCATTTGTATCACTGTCAATGATATCAGTGTCAATGGAGTCATCCTCCATTTCTACAGATCTTTCAACCGTATCATCCTGAATTTCATTATAAGAATCTCCTGAAGCATGACATTGTTCCTCTATCTTTTCATCTCTGAGATCAGGATCCAAGCCACCCCCTTTCAAACACCCAGCATCAGAACACAATTCTATATTAAACTCATCAACAGCATACTCCACCTTTCTCGTGCTTCCAGTTTTCAAAATCACACCATCATTTTGTCTAGGAGTCACGTATTCCACATCCTCATCTTGATTCTTCTCACTTGATAAACCAAAGTTTCCATTCACCAAGTCTCTACCCTCCTGAAATACCCTGCTTCTATCATTATTTAAATCAGATAACTCCTTTCTTTCTTTTTTATACAGGGTCATCCATGTGGGTGCATGAAGTGCAAGGCAGGACTAAAGTGATGGCGAAGCATGTATAGACTTTTTTGTCATATTTTAGGACTGTTTGGACGAGTCGTGAACTGATTTGGAGATGTTTTGGTAAAAGCTGGTATGATGGAGGCTTGAAATGGACACATGATACATGAAGTATGTTGATTGGATTGAAGGTTAGCAAAGGAATTGGAAAAGAAGCATGAAGAATAGTTGGAAGGTGAAGATAGTATCTAAAGTTTAGAATTTAGGAACTTTGGTTCAAATGTATTTTGTATGAGTTGGTTAAAGTAATAATGATGTATCTAGACCAATCTCATAATGGAAAATATGGTTTCTGAATGGTATATTTGAAATGTATTTGAACCTGAGTGAATGAAATACACTTGAATAGATTCCTATGTCTTTTGAGTGGGATTTGAATAACTTAATTAGAACCTTAAATGATGCTTGATTATTTGAATGGACTCGAATCAATACTCGACTGATGAATTGCATGATGTTTGAATCAATATGATTTTCAAATAATGAACATTGGATGATGAATGATCCTTATCTATCATTCGAACTTCAAACAATCCACACACTCACTCTTCAAGGAAAGTTGATCCAATTTAACAACTATAACCAAAGTAACCATTTAAATGGATTTTGAATGGGCTTTTTCTTCCTCTTACCATTTAAATTCCAAGTTTTCCTTGATTTATATAAAATGAACCATGATTCAAGATAAATGAATTAAACTTCTGTTGCATATTTGCATAAAACTCCTGAATCAAATTATGAATGAACCCTGAATCTCCTTGCATGGATCCTTCAATAAGAGGTCTTCTTCTATCCAAATCCACTTGTATTACAGACAACAAATGACAATGATAAGAAAAATAATTGCCTTGATTAATAAGGAGTCCCCAAATTCATATCCTAGGTCATGAATTATACTTCACAATTTGATCCTCCGTCCTTAGAGACCGGTTATCTCAACTTGAAATTAACGTCATGAGGAACATTTTTACAGATAGATGATAGGGTTTAGATCATGAAGAATTCCTTTGACACGAAATCCTATTCGCAAAAAAATGAAAATCCCCGCACTTGCCGAGACTGGATAAAAACAATTATATCGTGAAGAGAAAGAAATTATGTTAACCACACCTCACAATCTCGATTCCTCAGTTCAGATGCACAGAGAAATATCCGGATGAAACATCTCTGAACCATGATTCAACAAAACCTAAATTGATTAACTGAAGAGTGGATGAATGCCATGTCATAGTCTTTTATCCTGATCAAATGATAAGCATACTTATATAAAGAGACGCCATGATTCAAAGCCCACATATGCTAGGTCAGGCCCTGGAGTTCTTGACCAGAATGACCTATAACCAGTTGTTTATCAGAAGATATTAGCCCTGTAACTTGGTGGAGAAAAAGTCCAAAAATGAGCATGCTCAAAAACCCTAGTTCCAGTGTCTTATACACCAGGACGACCCTGGATAATCAAACTTATTCAACACATACACCTCAAATCAGTTGTAAACCCTAGCTCCCTAACTGCTGGTCTTTTGAACCTCAGGCGATCTATTTTATGAAAATGTGTGCTATGCACATGACCCATTGGAATGATGCAGATGAATGCAAAGTCCAAGCCAACTTAAAAGTGCAATTAGGAGGGAAAATTTTGGGGTGCAACAGCTGCCCCTATTTAATCGCCTTCAACCTGAAGGTGAGATTGGCATCAGCCTTTCAAACTTTCAGGATGGAAGAAGATTAAATACTAAAAAAACCCGAAAATTTTCACTTCGAAGCCAGTCAGGTATACATTATATTTTCGGTTTTCTATATTTTCTATTTTTTTCTTTTTTATGTAAAAGAGGTTATCAAGGTTAGATGTATGTTTTAACCAGAGTTTGACGCACAGAAGAATAAATTGATTATTGAGGAACACTTGTTGGGATTTAATAACAAGCACCTGTAAGAAAGATATCAAAATGTATATGCCTGAAATATGTAGCAGACATACGAAAAAAGGTATCAGAGATACATATTCGGGGTCGGTATCAGATATGAAAGAGACAAACCGAAGAAAGCTTCTTACAAGGATGTCACAGACACATGTCTGAGGTTAGTAGCAGACATATGAAACTGGTATCAAAAATACATATCCGTGGTCGGTATCGGATACGCATAAAAGAGACATCAAAGATACATATCCGGGGTTGGTAGCAGACATACGAAATAGGTAAAAATACATATCCGTGGTCGGTATCGGATATGCAAGAAAGAGATAGACCAAAGAAAGATCTTACAAAGATATCAAGAACACATGTCTGGGATTGGTAGCAGACACATGAAACAAGTATCAAAAATACATATCCGTGGTCGATATCGGATATGTAAGAAAGAGACAGACCGAAGAAAGCTCTCACAAAGATATCAAGAACACATGTCTGGGATTGGTAGCTGACATATGAAACAAATATTAAAAATACATATCTGTGGTCGGTATCGGATACATAAGAAAGAGACAGACAGAAGCAAGCTCTTGCAAAGATATCAAGAACACATGTCTGGGATTGGTAGCAGACATATGAAACAAATATCAAAAATACATATCCGTGGTCGGTATAGGATACGTAAGAAAGAGACAGACCGAAGAAAGATCTTACAAAGATATCAAGAACACATGTCTAAGATTGGTAGCAGACATACGAAACAGGTAAAAATACATATTCGTGGTCAGTATCGGATACGCAAGAAAGAGACAGACCGAAGAAAGCTCTTACAAAGATATCAAGAACACATGTCTGGGATTGGTAGCAGACACATGAAACAAGTATCAAAAATACATATCCGTGGTCAATATCGGATACGTAAGAAAGAGACAGACCGAAGAAAGCTCTCACAAAGATATCAAGAAGACATGTCTGGGATTGGTAGCAGACATATGAAACAAATATAAAAAATACATATTCGTGGTCAGTATCGGATACGTAAGAAAGAGACAGGCCGAAGTAATCTCTTGCAAAGATATCAAGAACACATGTCTAGGATTTGTAGCAGACATATGAAACAAATATCAAAAATACATATCTGTGGTCGGTATCAGATACGTAAGAAAGAGACAGACCGAAGAAAGCTCTTACAAAGATATCAAGAACACATGTATGGGATTGGTAGCAGACATATGAAACAAGTATCAAAAATACATATCTGTGGTCGGTATCGGATACGTAAGAAAGAGACAGGCCGAAGAAAGCTCTTACAAAGATATCAAGAACACATGTCTGGGATTGGTAGCAGACATATGAAACAAGTATCGAAAATACATATCTGTGGTCGGTATCGGATACGTAAGAAAGAGACAGACCGAAGAAAGCTCTTACAAAGATATCAAGAACACATGTCTGGGATTGGTAGCATACATATGAAACAATTATCAAAAATACATATCCGTGGTCGGTATCGGATACGTAAGAAAGAGACAGACCGAAGAAAGCTCTTACAAAGATATCAAGAACATATATCTGGGATTGGTAGCAGACATATGAAACAAGTATCAAAAATACATATCCGTGGTTGGTAGCGGATATGCAATAAGGAAAGAGACCGGAGAAAAGGACTCCAACCAAGGATATAAGGAATATACGTCCAGAGGAAAAGGCGTATAACCAAGGATATCAAGAAAAATATGTCCAGAGGGAAGGACATATAACCAAAAAATATTGGGAAAATATGTCCGGAGGAAAGGACATATATAACCAGAGGCTTGCAAGAGTAAGAGAGAATCACGACTTACTAAGACAATGGGAAACACCAAAGACTCGACTGGTGGTAGATTAAACAGCCTTAGCTGGGGAAACAAAATAGAATCACCCTAGGCTTGTTGCACCATAAAATTTGCCCTCCTAATTTCTTCTATTTGGCTTAGGCTTAACATTGCATTCATATCTTTTCATTAGGTTATTAACATACATTTTCATTCAAAAAATAGGAATTTGAGGTTCAAGGTTCAGTAATCATACAAACAGAGTTCATATGGGTTTAGGTGCTTACTTCATATAAGCTTGGTTCTATCGAAGACTTCTTAGTCTCGAATTGGGATTTGATCATATGGTCACTATGAACTTCTTATTCAACTTCATGCAAGGGTTATCTTCAACAAGGCCTCCTTGGTCATGGAGTAGGGTTTATTTCCCTATGCTTGGGTTTGTCGGATGAATTTGGCAGGGCTAATAGTCAAAGGTTCTTCATCAATGACTAGCTAGGGTTTTCTTTCGATCTTTCTTTGTAAATCGAAAGGGGGAACTTATTACTTAAGTCACAAGCTATGTGATCGGAAACTTCATACAGAAGACAAATGTGGATATATTGGTGCCTACTTTACCGTTGGATCTTTGTTTATCATTAATTCAAATAAATTCTTTCAATTAGCTATGGTGCTTGAGGATCAAGATGTTACATTGCTTAGGCCATACAAGTTATCTCTTTGGTTTTCACACAAGGCTTTGAAGTGAACGTGGTGTATTGGGTCATAGTTGCATCTAAGGTTTTGACAATATCTTACTTGAGTTCCTTTGATTGACTAAGAGTATCTGATCTCATGATGTGTTATATTAAAGGATGCAATTTAAAGCAAAATTTGAAAGGTTAAAATAAGCTTTTGGAGGGAAAGAAAGATTCAAGTCATATTTCATCTCCAAGATACCAAGTATCACAAAACTCATCGGAGAAATATTGAAGAATCCAAATGAAATACAATAATATGAAAGCAAGGTTCAAGATTGAAAATTGGAGAAAATATTAGATGCTTGAAGATTCATTCAAATTAAAGCATAATGGAGGGAAATTCAAACTTTATCATTTTTATAAAGAAGTCATATTCCCCTATATGAATCAAAGTTATACTCCAAATCCAATTTCACTTGTCATTTCAATACTTTTAAGATCAAAATCTAAAGTTTCATATGGAAGATTCGGGTTATGGATTAAGTACATGAAGACATCTAAGCATGTATTCACTCAAGTTGATTTAAAGAAGCTTAGATTCGTTCATTTGAAAATATTTAAGCAAGAGAGTTCATTCAAATTGGGATTTCACAAACATAAGGTCAAAGAAGGACTTGGGATATCAAACCCAAAAAGAAAGGAAAGCATTTCATTCATGGGAAACTCAAAATCAAATGGAAAGAAAGTAGTTTGAATACTTGATAATTTGTCATTTGATTCAAGATTTCCCAAAGTTACATTTTATTCAAAGAACATATTGCATTACCTTGGTTTGAAGTGAATTACAAGCTCAAAGTCATTTACAATTCACACTATAATATTCAAGTTATCCAAACTAAACATTCATTATGAAACCATTACAATCCCATTGCACCAATAATCCACAAAGAAAAACGGTTACAAAATACACTTGAACAAAATTCCTTAGTCCTAAAGGTGCTAAGATTCCATGAGTGAACTTCTAATTCCATGCCATGCCAAAGTTCACCATCTTCATGTATTCTTCAATCTTCATGCCCCAAGTGAACCAACTTGTTGCATTCTTCAAACAATCGCCTGCACAAAAATCAGATGCAAACTGTAAAACCAGTTGGGATAATGCCTAAAACCAAATCAATTCAAAATGCTACTGGTTACAGCCTGAATCAATTATTCAAAAAAATGCAGCCCTGCATTAAGATATCAGAAAATAGCATTGCAGGAAAAGGGGTTAGTGAGCTTCACTGTGGCCTATCAATTTGAAGTGAGATCAAGATTGGCAGCATAGTTTTTTAGCAAATACAAAGGCAAATACTCATTCACAGTGGCAAGACCCTTGTCTACAAAAGCATGGGCATTGATTATAATCAATTTGCGGTTGAATATGTTTTCACTAGAAGAATCTTTTTGTTCAAAGTGTGGGATCCAGAAGAGGTACCAACATTGCCATGATTAGATTTGTAACAAATGCTGGAAATTTAACTGCCAAAAAGATTCCGGGTCTGCACCAAATCTGAACCCAAAGCCGACCTGACCTGCATCCATCAGTGACCGAAATAACAGATAAAATAAATCAGAAAAACAAATTCAGAAGATAGCTTACTATAACCAACCGCTCTAACAGAATTCTAAAGCCCACAAACAAACTCTAACAGTGATAACAGAAAAAGCTAACTTCCAGTCCAAAAAAAAAACAGAATTCTTAACAGCTTTTAACCAACCCATAACCAACTCCAACCAATATCCTAACAGTTTCTAACCACTTCAATGTCCTAACTGTCAATAACATTACCAAACAAAATATTAACTAACTTCATCTCAAAACAGAAAATAGGTCATAACCAAAACTCCAGCTCATCAATATCCTCATAACAAATCTATAACCGATCTGTAACTAACCCAACTAACTCATGATAGCAGCAACAGAATTATATAAATAACTCCCTCAATCCAATGAAAAGGGGCTCAAGCTGTAACCAACTTCATTACTATTTTCATTCACAACTTCGTCTATATAATAGAAATTCAGAGATTGCAGAGAGGGAGATATATATCATCATTCAGTTCAGATTCATTACAGTTATTCAACACAGAGAAAACCTTAAAAGATACTCACCAAGAAAACCTCCCAATAAACTCTCTCTGAAATCTACATTTGACGCATCTTCAACCTTCATCTTCTCAGAACCGAACCTTCAATTCATGGCAATCTTCACTCTCTCTGCAATCTTCCTGCGATGTTCATCATCTTTATCTTTCGTTCTTTAATCTACTGTAACAACATCATTAATATTCATCATCAACGTTGCATCAACAACATCATTATGATTCAATCGTCAATTGTCATCACATCACACAACAAATTTCAGATTGCACAAAATGAAAAGCAAAATAAGAAGAGACGAAGAATGAAATTGAAGAAGCATGAGATTGAAGCAATACCTGGATTTAACTTCAGAATTCCCTTTTCCTCGACAGTGTGAATCAGGCTCCGAACTTTCTCCGCTCGATTCAGAGTAGAAGCGGAGACAAAAAATTGAATTCGAGAAGATTTTAGAGGAAGTTGAAGGTCGAATGGCGACATTGAGATGGTGGCGGTTCACTGCAAGGTTGAATCGGAAGAGAAGAAGATGAGCACCGCACCATTAAGGGAGGAAGAAAGCTCTGCACCATTGTGTTTCAAAGAGGAAGATAATCAAATTCTCGAAGAAGTTGAACAACCATGTGATTCTAAACCCTAATTCCTCTTTTCATTCCTAACTTTTTGTATTACTATTTTGGATTTTAGTTGGATAATAATAAAGATAAAAATGCGAGGATATGTTGAAAGTTGGTGAGGTTATGTTGGATCCAAGGGCCGAACCATACATTCATTGCCAAGGCCCATCACCACTTTTTTTCTGGAAACTGAAGCTGGTTCAACAAAAAATGGCTTATTGGGCTATCTCCTATGGGCCTAGCACCCTTGCTACACTACACACCTAATCCAGATTTTAACACCCCTCTGTTCTAGATTTAATTGCTTTTTCTCCTTATTATATTCTTCTCATAACTTTGATGATAAAAGAGACACAAAAATAGTAGAAATTCTTATTGATATTAGAAATTCTCTTTAGATGTTTAATTAGAGTTTTCTATTATTTTCATGTTCGATGATCATTTTAATTGTCTTTTTTTAGCTAGGATTTTGTGATATTATATTGATGTAATCTTTTCGCAATTGGGAATATTTGGAGATTAATCTTTTATCACTCACATGGAGCAACTTTTGGCAGAGTTTTCTTACCGCTTGTGCAGTTTCGAAGAAGCAACGGACTTTCTTCGCTCGGTATCATTGTGACTTTGTTTTATTCCTCATTCTTGTATTTTACTGCTTTTCTAGAAATCAAGAGAAACTGGGCTTTACCGTAAACCATATGCATGCTAACATTAGGTAGACGTTTCCTTCTCGTCCTTGACTTAGGTCTAACAACGCAGGATAAAGTTAGGTGTAGAAATAGGCTAGTCTCCCTTTGACTTTTCTTTCCCTTTTTGCATATGCATTTAAAACAAAAACTTCTTTTTTACAAACTCCAAAAATACTTAAAATTTTTACTGACAAGAATCATATCTTCGTTAAGCATGTGAGACGATAAGCGGGTTTCTTCTCGACCTTATTGTTCTCTTATTCTAAGCCTCGACATGGTTCAAGTCTCAAAGACTCATTTCATGAATAAGTGGAGAAATGACTAAAACCTCTCTCTTGAGATTAACTAGCTATTATCACAAGCAAAAACACCAACACAGACAAAACTCTTTTTGCCTTCGGGCCTTCCTTTCAAACACTTTTCAGAAAGAATATGTTAATTCACTTATGTGCTGACGCGTAACTCTCCAAAGGTCGAGTTGCGGCAGAAGGCGAGATGAATATCGTTCATTTAAAACACAAACAAATTCAAACCTTTTTGTGCACCCAAGCACATTTTCTCCAAACTGTTTTCAAAAAGAGCATGTTGATTCACTTCTGTGTTGACGCGTAAGTCTCCAAAGGTCGAGTTGCGGCAGAAGGCGAAATTAATACTGTTCACTAAAAAAATACAAACCAACAAAAACATATGAGCCGAACTACGGCTGCTCTGATTTCTTAAAAGGGATACGTAGGCATCGGGGTAGGGCCCGAACGAGCACAACTTTTATTTTCCCTACATTCTTTTCTCATTTCTTTTGCATGCATTCTCCCTTTAGCAATAATAAACAGTAAGCATAGATTGAACACACCCATAAGATAGACAACAAGAGTGGATACCGTATAGTACTACGGGCATGTGGCGTGTTAATACCTTCCTCTCGCGTAACAGACTCTCTTACCCTTATCTCTCGGTCGCAAGACCGTGACTTCTCCCTTCTCAAGTTTTCTCGATGTTTACCTTTCCCTTCATGTGGGATAAAAGACGTTCGATGGCGACTTTATTGTTTGATGATTTTCAGCCGGTTGTTTCAGCTGTCGACTTCACTGGGGACAAATCGACCAAATGCTAGTCCATCCCGGAGTCGCTCCTAGCTCCTGTTTTCTTTTCTTTGGGTGTTTATTTTTATGCTTTCAGTTTACTGATTTGTACATGTTTATCTGAGCATAAGTTTGCATTGCATTTTATTGCTTTCCATATCGGTTATCTATTATGCTGGATTATGGTTTTCCATGTTGGGTGGGCGTTACTATTGAGGTAAAAGGCCCAATACCCAAGCCAGAGTGCACTAGGACACTAGGAATAGAGTGGGGGAATGACGGCTATAGGACGTGGTCCGATTAGTGCAGCCATGTCATATACCATGATCGGATGAGGTTCAAATGAATTACTATCGACACCCACGTCTGTGGGTAAGCCCATAGCACTTTCAGGCGGACCCGTGATTTTCGAGTTACCATTGTCTTACCCTGACCTAGTCTTCGCCCGTGATCGGGGAGGGAATTTTATCACAGGTACAGTTGGTGACTATGTTCAAATGGTTACTCGTGCTCAGATGGTGACTATGTTTAGATGGTTACCCATGCTCAGATAGAGACTGTGATCAGACGGTGATTATTGGTTCTAATGATTATGTTCTGGATTTCTGTTGGTGACTTATTCAGATGCTATATTCTGTTAGTGACTATATGGTTCTCAGATTTATTTTCTGAGTTCCTGATTTGTATACTTAGAGGTTCATTCAGGCCTTCGATCTTAGTATTCCCAGCATGTTCAGAAAAGGCTCAACGATATCCAGTTCCAGAAGCCTTGATCTCGTACAATCAGTGAACTACATAGTACTTGGTTCTTATGTGCAGAAGTTGTGCCAGACCTCTGATCTGGTAATATTCACATGGTTCAGAAGTAATGTAACAATCATATTCAGAAATGATGGAACCTTAATCCTCTTTGATCTCATGTCTTTGCATACATAACATGATTAACCACATACTTAACATACATGTTCTGTTATTTCCAAGGAATCATGTTTGTAAGCCTTGTGCCAAACTTTTCCATCTTTTGCTTACGTAAAATCAAAATCAAAGCACGTAAATTCCTTGGAAATGACAGAACATGACATGCCATTTGTTCATGAATCCCATGTATATTCATGCATCCATAACAGATACTCGAAGATTGGGGATTCTTATTCAGACATGGTACTCTCCTCGGAGGTTAGATTTGATTTCTTGCTTCACATGTTCAGGGATCAGTTAGGGAATAACTCCGCGTGGTATACATGCAAGCTTTGGACCGCGGTCAAGAATTTCTTCGAGAAGGAAGATAATTGATTAAAGACTCATATAAGTCAGGTCATGAAAGCTCTGATGACGATGTCAACAATCTTGCACCTATTGTCACAGTAAAGGTTCTCTCTTTTCCTCATCTTTTGGGAATTGCTTCCAACCATGGAGTGTTACATAATCTCAATTTCTTGGAACATCTTATCAGAAGATGATTCCCATTTACTATAGGATCTTATATCAGTGCTTCATTCTTATTAAGTAACATCATACGTGGTTGCCACACCGGGGCATCATACCTTTTAACCAGGGGCATCCTCCATAACTTTATGTTCCCTAATTTGTTCAACAAGAGCCAGTCTTTATTCCCCAAGTGAATTCATGGGGAAAAGCTTTTAAGACAAGACACAAGAATCCTGATGAGCATGTTGATGCGAGCCCAATGCATTACATCATATTATTCCCATTTCTTCCTAGCTCTGATCTTTGAGGTCTTCCTCCCACAAACATATCTTCTGATTACGATATGTATGCTAGATGCATCCCCTATTCTGGGGTACCCGGTTTTGATATTGAAGACTACAAAGAGGTTGAAATATAAAGCCCAACACCTGTTTGGCGTCTCTTCCAAAGGTCCAGTTCCTTTTTGGCCAATTGCCACATTCTTTATCACCGGGTGGATGTCTCTTTTGTTTTGATAGAAGAGAGACTGTATTAGTTTTTTGTGGCATAATATGCCTGATGATGCAGTCTATATCGATTCGCTTGGTAAAGCATTCATTTATTCTCCTGAAAGAATCTTCTACGCATATTATTCTGGGGCAATTGATCATTCGATTGAAGATAGTATGTCATCTAGAGACAAGGTCCAAGACGAGATTAGTCCGCTGACTGTAGTGTCCAAATCATATCAGAAGAGGAATTCTCTCACTCACCTCATGCATCTTCATGCATCCATAGAAGGTACTCAGAATAGGGAATCCTTATTCGGACTCAGTATTCTCTTTTCAGAATTGCCAATCTTGACTTCTCACCGCTTCGTGATCATCAGATTCAAGTTATGGAAAAACTTCGTGGGGAATTGGATGAGATGAAAAGAATCAGATGGGGGATGTTTATTTGGCATGTAGTCAGAAATCCTCAAGGGGAAAAATAGCCAGTTGGAGACTTAGTTAAATCAGGTATGAAAGTTTTGAAGACGGTATCGGCAAAGAAAAGTGATCATGTATACGTTGTTGCAACATGAGCTGTCATTCATCCCCAGCCTATGGGACTTTTTTTTCCAATCATAAAATGCTTTGTGGGTCTCACCCAGAGCTTCGTGTTCTCGGATTTTCTTGCTAGCAACTAGTTTCTGGTCTCCAAGTGAACCCATGGGGTAAAACTTACCAGCAGAGGCAGAAAAAGCTTGAGAAGCAGGTTAATACAATCTCAATGCCTTGTATCCAGTTATTTCCTCGTGTGTTGGAAGCTCAGTTGATTAAGCTTCGTGCTTTGGGTCATCCTCCAACAAATTTCTCTCCTGATTTCGATACAAATGCTAGACGTGTCTCCCATTCTAGGGAATTTAGTTAGGATATTGAATACTGCAAGGGGCTGAAGTATGAAGTTTGGTACTTGTTTGGATTATTTTCCAAGGTTCAGTCCATGTTTGGAAAACCATTTCAGACTCTTTTTCCTCAGCTGGATGCTTCTTATGTGTAAGTATAAGATAGGGTGATGCTTCTGTGATGAAGAAGTATAAGATATTGAGTTCTTGGATATCTGTTGTTGTGTAGAAGAAAAATACATCAAAGGTCGAATGTTATATTCAGAGTTTAGTTTCTTCTGTGTAGTAGAAGATTCTTTGTTACAGTTTCTGAATTTTGCTTCTGTGTAGTAGAAGACGGAGACTCTTTTGTGAAGTAGGAGATTCTCCGTAATTCGGTTGCTAAAACTTCTCTCTTGTGAAGTAGGAGATGAAGTTTACTTTCTTCTGTGTAGTAGAAGATTATTCATTACAGTTTCTGAATTTTGCTTCTGTGTAGTAGAAGACAGAGACTCTTTTGTGAAGTAGGAGATTCTCCGTAATTCGGTTGCTAAAAATTCTCTCTTGTGAAGTAGGAGATAAAGTTTACTTTCTTCTGTGTAGTAGAAGATTCTTTGTTACAGTTTCTGAATATTACTTCTGTGTAGTA
This sequence comes from Vicia faba, assembly GCA_948472305.1. Classification (NCBI taxonomy): domain Eukaryota; kingdom Viridiplantae; phylum Streptophyta; class Magnoliopsida; order Fabales; family Fabaceae; genus Vicia; species Vicia faba. Next base: position 16,656 of record CATIWC010002659.1, on the reverse strand, counting down.
GAAGATGGAGACTCTTTTATGAAGTAGGAGATTCTCCGTAATTCGGTTGCTGAAACTTCTCTCTTGTGAAGTAGGCGATGAAATTTACTCTCTTTTGTGTAGTAGAAGATTCTTTGGTATGGTTGATGGATGTCGCTTCTATGTAATAGAAGATGTCGCTTCTTTTGTGTAGTGGGAGACACTTCGGAATTCAGCGGCTGGATTTCTCTACTGTGTGATAGAAGATGGTTGGCATTTCTTCTCTATGGTAGAAAATATTTTGTGATGCAATTTATGCAAGTTCTCTTGATAGGGCCTTCATCACATATGGTGAAGGAATTCATGTGATTACCATACTGGGGTATCTAGCCATTCAACTGAAGATTGTAAACCATTCAGAGGTGAAGCATAAGACTTGCTTGATGCAAAGGCTATCAATTTCTGGCCAGTCAGTCAGATTTGAAGTCTCCTTTGACTCAGTAAATGTCAAAACTTCCAGCGTATCGTTTGAAGTAACGAGTCCATAGGAAGACTAGTCTCCTCAACATGGAATTTTCAAATTACATTTGCATTCTCATTTGTAATCTTTCTTTGTTTTGGTTCAGTACTTTCTTGTATGCTGTTGTACCACAAAATTTTCCCTCTCATTTATCAATATTTTTCTCACAAGACTTCTTGGACTCAAGACAAGATTAGGGTTTGCTCAGCTCAAGACATCTCATCTTGCACTGATACCCCAAAATTAGGGTTTGAGTTTGCACAAGGATTTTTGGACCACCAATGCTTCATGTGACTTTCATACATCATGTTGGACCCCTAAGATTGCTCATACTAAATTTCAAGCCTTGAACCACATTTTTGATCAGTCAATTGGACAGTTGACCTAAAAATCAGCTGTATTGGGGAAAAAGTCAACCATGGCCAATTTATAATCAAACTTCATAATTTTTTATTCACATCAACATTCTAGACTCATATGTACCATTTGATCAAGTTTGGATCACAACTCCTCAAGAAATTTGATCAAATCATCAAAAGGGTAAAATGGTCAAAATTAGGGTTTTGATTGAGAAAGGGCAATTTCTGATTTTTAACCAAGCCAATGACCAATTGGGTTCAAACATGATTTCAAGGGTTCAATGGCATCATCTTGACCTAATCACATAGTTCAAAAGATCTCAAGTTCCTTGGATTGACAGATGAATTTTGCAGTCAACTAATCAAAAGTCAATTGTACACTAAAAAGTCAAACTTTGACTTTTTAGTCAAAATCAAGTGCCAAGGGTCATAATTAATCAAGATATATCAAAACATGAAACTTTTTGACCAAGAAAACCAGTTTTGAAAATTAGGGTTTTGAATTTGAAAATTTTCATAACTTAGAATTTTTTTAAGTATGGAAATTTTCTTATTTTTTCCCAACTTTCCATCACTTTTTCACCATGATACAATTTGATTCAAAGAAAACTTCCAACATGAAAGTTGTAGTCCTCCATGAAATATACAACTTTGTTTCACAAAATTTTCCCAAAAGATGCTTAGATCTCAAGTTATGAATTTGTGAACATAGGTCCACGAACTAAATAACTTAGTGAAAATTTGCCCTAATTTAGGCAGTTTTTTGACCCAACTTCATGGACATTTTTCACCTAGTTCCAAGAGGTATCTCAAAATTAATTTCAAATATGGTTTATAGAGCACATTGCAAGCTTTCCAAAATGTCAAATAACTCTCCAAGATCATTTGTGGTTAGGGAGAATCGAAGAAGAGAAATTGGCATTTTATCACTTTTGTTCATGCCATTTTCACAAGTGTATCAAGTTGCAAATCAGATCCATGATGCTTGTACCTTGCATTACAGGTCCTAAACTCATTCTAAACTCCATAATTAAATGCAAACTCATAAGTTAGAGGCTTTATCTTTTCTTTTGAAGCATTGTACAAAAGATAATTGCATTGCGTTTTTGCTAACCCTATAGAGATATACCATTGTTAGGGTTTCTTGTTGCGTTTTGGGATTTTCTTATACAGGTAAAATTGGCCCAAAAGAAAGGCACCATGATGTTCACAAGGCCAAGGCGAATTGGTCTGTGGCATTATATTTCATTTATCATGATCGTAGGTGATTTTAGGAAATTGCAGGGGTTGTACCTACGCTTATTGTCCGTAGGTAAAAGCCATCAGACTTTTAGCAACGGAGGGAGGTAGGGGATGATGGCGTGGAGTGTCCTGGTTCGCCTGTTCAAACATTTACGCGCGGAAAATTCACAAGTTGGTTTTTTATATAATAATTGTTTGTTTCTCTTTATTCAAAGAAGCATGTTGGCTCAGTTGGTGGTGAGGCGAAGGAAAAGGCCATAGGACCTGGGTTCGAATCCCAGGTCCCCCATGTTATTTCACATTATTTTTACTTGCATGATCAGGCGTGTGCACAGGCATAAAGACCATCATGGACCTTCAGCTTGCAATCATTAGATCCCCAGAAGGCCAGATTTGAAGGCCATTACATGAGGGACCACCATGCATCCTAGTCAAACATGCAACATCGAAGCATAGAGGTCAACATGGACCAAGTTTCTTGTGCCCAGAAAATTGCTTTGGGCACCCCTCAAACTGCTGATTGTAATTGCAAGCTTCTCAAGTCATGTTTAAAGCATTGGTTTTGATGAAGACAACATGGATATCAACATTCAAAGGATGTGCAAAAGTTTATCAATATCATATAAAACCTTGTTACAAGTCTTGAAGATTAGAAGAAGAATTATTAAAGAAACAACAAATGTCAAAAGGTATAAATAATTCTTAAACTTGAATATAGATGTTCACAAATATGCATTCATAATCATATACATATCCCACATTTTTAACAATAAGAAAAACTATGTTTGAAATCTTTTTCAAAAGGATTTTTTGAAAATAAACTTTCAGGAATCGGTTCCTACCTAACAGGGAACCAGGTTCCAAACTTGTTCAAAAATCACTTCCCTGGAATTTGTACCAGGAACCAGGTTGTACCTATAGGGGAACCGGTTCCTGCGTGTTATTTTTGAATTCTGGGTTATAACATTCACTAAGAACCGGCTTCTGCCTGGGTCAGAACCGGTTCCCAACGAACCAGTACAGATTTTCTTTTGTTTTTTGAACATAATTCAAATGGTATTCTTTCATGATTGCATTGCATCTTTTCATATCAAATGGCATGAATGAAGAGGTATTTGTGACATTATAAATTGTGCAGATTTTCAAATTCAAATAACCTTCTTCAATTAACAATTTTCATCATTCAAATTTGCATATTCTTACAAACTTTCAAGTGTTCTTACAAATCATAAATTTTGTGAAACTTGCCATATACATTTTCATTAAGAAATCATTACAAGTTTCATATATTCATTGTGAACATTTATAATCATTGCTTGAGAATTGTTTCTTTCTTGAAGAAGAAGATCAATCAAAGATTGATAGTGCTCTCCATCTTATTCAAATAAATCATTGTATTACAAAAAGAAAGTATTCCCTTACTATCCAGGATTGTTGGAAGTAAGTGTTGTGATTTGAAGAGGATTGTTCTTCATTCACATTAGTGTTTGTTTGATCTTAAAGGTGTTAAGAACCTTTGGTCACCCTATAGGTTAGATAGTAAGCATAGGTTGTACAATCATTCTAAACTATAGTGAAATCTCTTTCGTGTTGGAAAAGGGACTGGAGTACTCTCGGATTGTGAGGGGAACCAGGATATATCGCCGTGTTCTTTACTTTTCCGCTTTTATCGTTTTCATCACCATAATCAAGAAAAGATAAGATATAGTCAAAAACCTTTAAACACTTAACCACAAATTACTACAAGTATTCTCATAAAATCGAATAAATTTTTATATACCTAATTCACCCCCCCCCCCCCCCCTCTTAGGCACTCTTAGACTTACAATTGGTATCAGAGCCTGGTTATAGGTAACTTGTTCCTAAAGATCCAGAATGGCTTCCGCAAACCAAAATCCGGTTTTCAAAGATGGTGGTAGTAACAACAAGCCTCCATTGTTTTGTGGTGAATACTTTGACTTTCAGAAAATTCGCATGAAGGCTCATCTTGAAGCGCAAGGAGAAGAAATATGGAATGCTGTTGAGAATGGTCCATTTACTCCGGTGTGTGTTGTCAATGGTGTTGGGTCATCAAAGCCTAAAGCATCATGGGATGACGATGACAAGAAAAAAGTTCTCTTTGACAAAAAGGCAATCAATATTCTCCAAAGTGCTCTTAGTATGGATGAATATTTCCGAGTATCGGCATGTACAACGGCAAAGGAAATTTGGGATACTCTTGTAGAAACTCATGAAGGAACCGCCGAAGTCAAAAGGTTTAGATTGAACACTTTGAGTCAAGAATATGAATTATTCAGAATGCTGCCCGGAGAATCCATCCTTGACTTGCAAAAGAGATTTGTTCACTTGACAAACCATTTGAAGGCACTTGGTAAGACTTTAACTAACGATGAATTAAATCTTAAAGTGCTTAGGTCTTTAACTAGGGAATGGCAACCAAAAGTGACGGCAATATCCGAAAAGAAAAGCCTAACAACTATGACTTCCGCAACACTTTTCGGAAATCTTCAAGAATATGAGACGGAACTTGGAAGGCTTGAAAAACATGAGAATCATGAGAAGAAATCCAAAGGCATTGCTTTGAAAGTTGATTCAAAAGAAAGTCAAGATAAATATGCATCGAAGGAAGATGAAAACTTCTTGCTTCTTGTAAAAAGGTTAGGAAAATATTTTGGTCATAAAAATAATCTTCATAATGCTAACTTTGTCAAAAGAAAGAAATTTTATAAGCATGAAGATAAAGAAGCCTCCACATCAACACAAGATGTCACATGCTATGAATGTGGAAAGCAAGGTCACATAAAGCCGGATTGTCCAAAACTCTCCAAGAAAAATGGATTCAAAGGCAAAAAGGAGTTCAAGAACAAAAGGGCTTATGTTGCATGGGAAGATAATAAGATAAGTTCTTCATCCGATTCGGATAGTGACGAAAGTGCAAATCTAGCATTGATGGCTTCACATCACTCCGACGATGAAGAAGAGGTTAGTAATGAATTTAATCTTTTTGATGATGATGTTCAAGGTGCAATTGATGAACTCTTGAAAGAATGCAAAAGTTTATACAAAAAGGTGTCAAAACAAGAAAAAGAACTTCTAATTTGTCTAGAAAAAATTGACACCATGACTAAAGATTTTGATCTTCAAAAAGAAAATTTTATTAAAGAAAAGGAAAACTTTGCATGCTCCAAGTGTGAATCAAATGTCTTTCAAATTGTTCAATTGAAAAGAGTCATTGAACGATATCAAAAAGGACAAATAGGATTGGAAGGATTACTAAGCCAACAACGTTATCCAAATGATAAAAGAGGTCTTGGTTATGTGAATACTAAGAAACCAAGTAACAATCCCACTGTTTTTGTAAAGGCTAGTAATAGTTCCAATCTCAAGAAAGTAGAAAAGAAGAAAGTTGTTCATAATCATAAAAAGAAAAGGCTAATGTATCTAAAAGAAAACAAATTCCTAGATACAAGAGAAAATTTGTTCCAAACTGTTTTTACTGTGGTATTATTGGACACACACCCAATGCATGCTATATTAGAAATTTTAGTATGGCTAGTGGACATTATGCATGGGTGAAAAATGGAACTAACTATGAAGGACCCAAGGCAACTTGGGTTCCTAACAAGAAATAATTTGTTTTTGTAGGTATGCTTGAAATCCACATCAAATGTTTGGTATCTTGATAGTGGATGTTCAAAGCATATGACAGGAGATGTACACCAATTTTCATATCTAGTACATAAAGCCAAAGGGTATGTCACCTATGGAGACAACACCAAAGGAAAGATACTTGGCGTTGGAATAGTTGGCACACCTCCATCCATTCAAATTGAGGATGTTCTCTATGTTGAAGGATTAAAGCACAACCTTCTTAGCATAAGTCAACTTTGCGATAGAGGGTTCAAGATCAAATTCAACAAAGAAGAATGCCTTATTATGGATGAGGCAACCAATGAGGTAAAACTCAAAGGTAAAAGAATTAATAATATATTTATGATTTCCATTGTTGATCCATCCTTGAAGGTAAAATGTCTCATGGAAAACAATGATGATTCATGGCTTTGGCACAAAAGGATTTCTCATATTCATATGGAACACTTTAATAAACTAATCAAGCGTGATCTTGTCATTGGTTTGCCTAAGAGAAAATTTGTCAAAGATAGACTCTGTGATGCTTGTCAAAAAGGGAAACAAACAAAATCATCTTTCAAATCTAAGAATGTGGTGTCTACTACAAGGCCACTACAATTGTTACACATGGATCTCTTTGGTCCATCAAGAACAAAAAGCTTCGGAGGTAATGTATTCACTTTGGTTATTGTTGATGATTTTTCTAGATATTCTTGGACTTTGTTTCTTGTGCAGAAAAGTGATGCCTTTAAAGCTTTTAAGAAGTATGCTAAGCAAATCCAAAATGAAAAATCACTAAAGATTGTATCCATAAGAAGTGATCATGGTGGAGAATTCCAAAATGCACAATTTGAAGAATTTTGTGAAGAACATGGTATCTCTCATAATGTTTCAGCACCTAGAACTCCACAACAAAATGGAGTAGTTGAAAGAAAGAATAGGTTTCTAGTGGAACTTGCAAGAAAAATGCTTAGTGATGCAAATCTTCCTAAATATTTTTGGGCGGATGCGGTTAGTACGGCATGTTATGTTGGAAATCGAGTTATCATTAGACCTATAATAAAGAAGACTCCATATGAACTCTTCAAAGGAAGAAAGCCAAATATTGCTCACTTCCACATTTTTGGATGCAAGTGTTTTGTTCTTAACAATGACAAAGACAATCTCGGTAAGTTTGACGAGAAATCCGACGAAGAGGAAGTAGTTGTGTGTGATGATGATGATCCTATAGATTTACCCCGGAAGAACTTTCAAATGATCAAGTTGTGAAATCACCGGAAAATCAAGAAGACATTGTACAACAAGATTCAAACATCAATGATCTACCAAAAGAATGGAGAACTCATAGAGACCATCCTATTGACAAAATTATTGGTGACATTAGCCAAGGAGTATCAACAAGATTAAATCTAAAAGATGCTTGCTTAAACATGGCGTTTGTTTCTCAAATTGAACCTACCAAAGTTGATGAAGCCTTAGGAGATGATCAATGGATTATTGCTATGAAAGAAGAATTAAATCAATTCGAGAGAAATCAAGTTTGGGAACTTGTTCCTAGACTAAGTGGTAAACACATCATAGGTACCCGATGGGTGTTTAAGAACAAACTTGATGAGAATGGTCTAATTGTTCGAAACAAAGCAAGGTTGGTTGCCCAAGGCTACAATCAAGAGGAAGGAATCGACTTTGAAGAAACATTTGCTCCGGTTGCAAGGTTAGAAGCTATACGTCTTTTACTTGCTTATGCTTGTTCATTAAATTTTCAGCTTTTTCAAATGGACGTCAAAAGCGCATTCTTGAATGGATACATCAATGAAGAAGTCTATGTCAAACAAACTCCGGGATTTGAAGACTTCAAACATCCTACACATGTCTTTAAGTTGAGAAATGCTCTTTATGGCTTAAAGCAAGCACCAAGAGCATGGTATGATAGACTTAGCAATTTTTTGTGTGAAAAAGGTTTCGAAAAGGGTAAGGTTGATAAAACTTTGTTCATTAAGAAAATCAAAAGTAACACTTTATTGGTTCAAGTCTATGTTGATGATATCATTTTTGGATCGACTAACAAAGAAATGTGTGAGGAATTCTCATTGATGATGCAAGGAGAATTCGAGATGTCTATGATGGGAAAGATGAACTACTTTCTTGGACTACAAATCAAGCAACTAAAAGATGGAATCTTCATCAACCAATCTAAGTATTGCAAAGAATTATTGAAAAAGTTTGATATGGACAATTGTAAAGCAATGAATACTCCAATGGGCTCTGGTACATATGTTGATCAAGATGAATCCGGTACTCCAATTGATATTACAAAATACCGAGGTATGATTGGTTCCTTATTGTATTTGACGGCAAGCCGTCCTGACATAATGTTTAGTGTTTGTCTTTGTGCTCGCTTTCAAGCAAATCCAAAGGAATCACACCTCATGGCAGTTAAAAGGATCATGAAGTATCTCAAAGGAACAACCAATGTCGGCTTATGGTATCCTAAAGGTAGTATTTGCACTTTAATTGGTTATTCTGACACAGATTATGCAGGTTGTAAAACTGATCGTAAAAGCACAAGTGGTACTTGTCACATTATTGGAAATGCATTAGTATCATGGGATTGTAAAAAGCAAGCATGTGTTTCTCTTAGCACGGCCGAAGCAGAATACATAGCAGCAGGTAGTTGTTGTGCACAAATTCTTTGGCTCAAGCAACAACTCCGTGATTACGGACTTGATCTCGGATGCATTCCTCTTCGATGCGACAATACAAGTGCTATCACTATTACAAAGAATCCGGTCATGCATTCAAGAACCAAACATATAGATATTCGACATCATTTTCTCCGTGATCATGTACTTCAAGGAGATGTCGAAGTCACTTTTGTGGATACTCATAACCAACTCGCAGATATCTTCACAAAACCGCTTGCTCGAGAACCATTCTTCAAAATCCGAAGAGAACTTGGTATTTTGGATGAAGGTGATCTCTAAATGTTTCTCATAAGGTGCACGTCTTAATTTTTTCTTCAAAAAATTTATGTTTAGGTTTCTTATGTTTCGTTGTTATATGTTGTATCGTACAATTCGTTATGTTCGTGTTTTAGTGTGTGGTTGTGTTTAAAATTGTTTGTGTTTTTTAAATGAATTTGTTTCACTCTTTTTCCCCATCCTTTTTGATGTTAACAAAGGGGGAGAAGAATATGCATATGTGTTGTTTTGTTTCAAAGAAATTGCAGGCCAAAATAACTATCATAAAACTCACTCCAAAATTCAAAGAATCGTGGACTTAGGGGGAGCATACAATTTAGGGGGAGCCTTGCATTTGCTTAACATTTTTGCTACACAAAACAACATAAACATTTCAAGAATTGTTTTCAAGACTTGGTTGTCATCATCAAAAAGGGGGAGAATGTAATTGCAAGCTTCTCAAGTCATGTTTAAAGCATTGGTTTTGATGAAGACAACATGGATATCAATATTCAAAGAATGTGCAAAAAGTTTATCAATATCATATAAAACCTTGTTACAAGTCTTGAAGATTAGAAGAAGAATTATTAAAGAAACAACAAATGTCAAAAGGTATAAATAATTCTTAAACTTGAATATAGATGTTCACAAATATGCATTCATAATCATATACATATCCCACATTTTTAACAATAAGAAAAACTATGTTTGAAATCTTTTTCAAAAGGATTTTTTGAAAATAAACTTTCAGGAACCGGTTCCTACCTAACAGGGAACCGGGTTCCAAACTTGTTCAAAAATCACTTCCCTGGAATTTGTACCAGGAATCGGGTTGTACCTATAGGGGAACCGGTTCCTGTGTGTTATTTTTGAATTATGGGTTATAACGTTCACTAAGAACCGGGTTCTGCCTGGGTCGGAACCGGTTCCCAGCGAACCAGTACAGATTCTTTTGTTTTTTGAACATAATTCAAATGGTATTCTTTCATGATTGCATTGCATCTTTTCATATCAAATGGCATGAATGAAGAGGTATTTGTGACATTATAAATTGTGCAGATTTTAAAATTCAAATAACCTTCTTCAATTAACAATTTTCATCATTCAAATTTGCATATTCTTACAAACTTTCAAGTGTTCTTACAAATCATAAATTTTGTGAAACTTGCCATATACATTTTCATTAAGAAATCATTACAAGTTTCATACATTCATTATGAACATTTATAATCATTGCTTGAGAATTGTTTCTTTCTTGAAGAAGAAGATCAATCAAAGATTGATAGTTCTATCCATCTCTTTCAAATAAATCATTGTATTACAAAAAGAAAGTATTCCCTTACTATCCAGGATTGTTGGAAGTAAGTTTTGTGATTTGAAGAGGATTGTTCTTCATTCACATTAGTGTTTGTTTGATCTTAAAGGTGTTAAGAACCTTTGGTCACCCTATAGGTTAGATAGTAAGCATAGGCTGTACAATCATTCTAAACTATAGTGAAATCTCTTTCGTGTTGGAAAGGGGACTGGAGTACTCTCGGATTGTGAGGGGAACCAGGATATATCGCCGTGTTCTTTACTTTTCCGCTTTTATCGTTTTCATCACCATAATCAAGAAAAGATAAGATATAGTCAAAAACCTTCAAACACTTAACCACAAATTACTACAAGTATTCTCATAAAACCGAATAAATTTTTATATACCTAATTCACCCCCCCCCCCCCCTCTTAGGCACTCTTAGACTTACACTGATCACCAGGCCTAATTCCTTGCTCTCTTTCTTTTCCTTTTATATTTTCTTTTATTTATTTTGATTATTTTCTAACACACAAAATTAATTCTTTTTCTTATCAAAAATTCATAAAACCAATTTTCACCAAATTAGAATTTAGGTTTTTTCATTTTATTTTATCAAAAAAATAATTTAATTAATTAATTAAATTCTAAGGTAACTTTAATTCTTTTGTAAATAAATTAAACAAATTAGAAACTAGGGTTTTGTTTGATTTTATTTTATTTTATCAAAATAACAAAAAATACAAAAATAGGTCAAAATTAATCATTTTTCTTAATTTAATTTAATTAGGGTTGTATTTAATTTTAAAACCTTATTTTTCTTAAAATAATCAAAAACAACGAAATGATTTTTTCTTGCAATTAGGTTTAGACAGGGTCAAAACCCTGATTTTTCTTATTCTCGATTTGTCACGCGTTTATTTATTTTTACGATATTGATGTGACTGCTCATGGGATGTAATAGTTTAATTAGGACTTTTCGTTTATTCATTGTTTTACGGGTTTTTGGCTATGTAATTAATTCCCCTCCCCGAAGCCTTGTAATAGCGTAGCTTTATTTCTCGCATTTTAATTCTCGCAAATATTAACTGTTAGATGTAAGGTAATAGGATTGCATGACAAGAATGTATGTTAATTTTAAAATGGTTAGAAAACCCTAAATGTGAAAAGATAATAATTGAAATCAAATCAGTCGCACATGCACACTCCTAGGGTATACTCTCACTTCGGTTTCCTTCGGTAAACGGTCATTAAGTATAGGGTGTTTTAGTGGTCGCTCTCTTGTCTAAATAAAGATCAAATGTCCCGTTCAGAAATGTTGCCTCGGAAATATTGCCTCGAATATGATCTTAAGACATTAGGATTATTACTAAGACGTCCTAACATTGCTTTAGTGATCGTATGTCCCTTTCGAATTGACCCTTACAACTCCAACGACGGTGCTACCTACTTACTAATAATGGGATAGCGTTGTCTAAAGGAAACAAGAACAGAAACATTCTTTTTTCGAGTAGGTAGATGCTAGTAGGTACTTGCTCAAAATCAAACTTTTCCACACTTACACTCTTTTCAAACAAAGTTTTCAAAACGAATTCGTAACACTCTTGAGGACTGATACAAGGGTTAAAACGAAGTAAAATAAAACTTTTCAAAACACACAAACACGGAAGCAACTTTTAAAATGATGAGCAATTACCTAAGAGCCCATAGAAAACTACGGATAGAAAGGGTGCTAATACCTTCCCTTTCTATAATCTACCCCCCGTACTCAAAATCTCAAAAAAGGAATTTTTTTGTGCTTTTGTCCTTTCCTGTTGGATAAAATAAAATTCAGTGGCGACTCTTGCTTACCGCGACATTTTGCAAACACAAACGCAAAATGCAAACCAGCATTTTCCTAAAACAATCCGGTTCTGCCACCGTATCACATTCTGTATCTTTCGCATATTTGTATGGCTTGAAGTGTTCATCGAAGAAGATGATGAAAGAAAGAGAGACGAGGACGAGACGGAGCTTTGCATCGAGAGGAAGGTTGATACACATCGGAAGAAGGTCGAGACGAAGCTTCCGATGGCGAAAGGAGATAGAGCCACTGTGTTTCATGCCTGGCATGGGAAGATGAAGAGCGACACCACACCGCGTGAGAGAGGAAAGAAGAAGACCTTGTGAATTTGAAAATCCACTCTCCTAACCCTAACAACAAAAATGGCAACGCTTCCGTTTCAATGTGTCTCTTCTAGTTTTTTAATTATTTTATTTCATTTCTGAAATGGCAACTGCTTTGGATATCTCTGGACTGGGCTTTTGTGCCACTTCTGAAGGCATGCCCAACATTCTGCTATAATACACCGCTGAATTCAACCTGCACCCCTTGGACTTGTTTTTTGCTATTTGCGATTTCTTTTGAATAATTTTGTTAATAGCTTAGACTTGTTTTAATTTTCTTCACATGATAAAAATAATAAAAATCAGTAAAATTTGTTAGATTTTTCTTATTTTGATTTTTAGGAATTAATTCGTGGTTATCCGATTATTCGAAATTCATGATTCATCTTTGCTTGTTGAGATTTAAATCTTACACAGGTTTATTATGCGATATGCGGATACACTTGAAATTTCGATTGTGATTTATTTTCACATCGATGATGCTTCAACACTTATTTCGAGCATTGGATTTCTAACTCTTTTCTTTGTTGATGCTAGCAGCTCGCGAGATCATCGGGTTTCTTTGCATTTTGCTTTACTCTACGGGCTAGTACTCGTTTGGTATATTTTCTTTCTACTTTCACCCCGCATTTATCGCTTCCTATAGATTGTGTGAAGTATGATAACATTAGGTTTAGAAATAGGCTAGTCTCCCCTTGATTTTTCTTTCTTTTTCATATGCATTTAAAACAAAAAACTTCTTTCTTACAAACTTCAAAATACTTAAAAATTTACTGACGAGAATCATATCTTTGTTAAGTTAAGAGATGATAAGCGGGTTTCTTCTCGACCTTATTGTTCTCTTATTCTAAGCTTTGGTGTGGTTCAAGTCTCAAAGACTTATTTCATGAATAAGTAGAGAAATGGCTAAAATCTCTCTCTTGAGGTTAACTAGCTGTTATCTACAAGAAAAAACACCAACAAACACAAACTCTTTTGCCTATGGGTATTTCTTTCAAACTTTTTCAAAAGAATATGTTAATTCACTTCTGTGCTGACGCGTAAGTCTCCAAAGGTCGAGTTGCGGCAGAAGGAGAAATTAATATTGTTCATAAAAAACAAACACGAACTAATTCAAACCTTTTTGTGCGTCCAAGCACATTTTCTCCAAATTTTTTCAAAAGAGCGTGTTAATTCACTTATGTGCTGACGCGTAAGTCTCCAAAGGTCGAGTTGCGGCAGAATGCGAAATTAATAATGTTCACTAAAAAATACAAACCAACAAAAAACATATAAGCCGAACTACGGCTGCTCTGATTCCTTAAAAGGGATATGTAGGCATCGGGGTAGGGCCCGAACGAGCACAACTTTTCTTTTCCCTACATTCTTTTCTCCTTTCTTTCGCATGCATTCTCCCTTCAGTAGTATAGTAAACAATAAGCATAGATTAAACAAACTCATAAGATAGACAACAAGAGTGGATATCATAGAGTACTACGGGCGTGTGGGGTGCTAATACATTCCCCTCGCGTAACAGACTCCTTTACCCTTATCTCTCGGTCGCAAGACCGTGACTTCTCCCTTCTCAAGTTTTCTTGATGTTTACCTTTCCCTGCATGTGGGATAAAAGACGTTTGATGGGGACTTCATTATTTGATGATTTTCAGCCGGTTGTTTCAAACTGGAATCAAGTAACTGTCCCTATTTCTCCTCAACAAATGGAATCTATAAAAGGAAGGCAATTATCAAACAAACTATTTCTCCAGAAATTATTTTTCTTCTGCATACTGAGTTTATTATTATTATTCCAATTTACAGACTTGAGCATTTTTATTTTTGTTTTAGAATTCTTTTAGCAGAAAGTTTACCGATCACCATTAAAGAAAATATTTCTCTACACCGGAGGAGTATTGTATCATTAATTTCCTTCTCAGCTTTCAGAATTTTGCTTAGGCTTATTTATTTTTCTGCAAGTTATTTTATTCCAAGGCTAATCTTACCGGCTTGTGGAGGATTGCATACTGCAGTATATTCTTTCAGTATTTTATTCCAGGTTTCAAATTTAATTAATACAGTTATTTATATTACCATGACTATATTATTTTATGCATGTTTTTATTTTATGTTATTACGTAATAAAACTATGTTTGGCTAACTATCCTGATACCGTATGTGAGGTCATAAACCGAAGGGGTTCGATAATTGATTGGCATAAATATTTACAAAAAGACTTTTCTTGTTTGGGTTTCCAATTTCAATATTAAATTGTTATGTTACGAGAGTAAAAGACAGACTAAGGATAAAATCAACAGAGTGAGAGTTTGAGATTTTAACTAGATAGTGGTAATTGAACATTAATTTTAAATACAGCGAGAGCACTTTAAAATTAATTGGACTCTATTTGTTTTCAAACAATACTTTCAAATTTTAAATGACACAATGAGAGAGCTCATTTGAGTTTAATAATATGGCTTGAATAGATAGAACGAGAGTGTGAGACAAAGGTTTTCAAATTAATAGTTTCCACTGAAACGGTGTTTTAATACTTAAAACTATGCCAATGATTTATTGAATCCATGAAGTCGATAAATTACATACCGGTGTCCCGTTATCAATTATTAGATCTTAGTTAATTCCCGTTTAAAACCTAACATCCAAGTCTTATCATTAGCCTTAGATTTGCATAGTGACCCTTGATAACATTATATTGGCCATCAGTCCCCATGGGTTCGATATCTTTTAAAACTATGCGGTTAGACTGTGCACTTGCAGGCAATACACCCGACAGACTCTCAAAGTCACGACTAATGTTACATATGAGGTATTTGGGATTGATTATTTTTTAATCTTGAATCGTTGAGCAATGTTGTATATGTAATCTTGTGAATTGTGTTGAAGCATATTGAATACATGATTATGTGAAGTGTGTTGAATTCATTTGATGTATGTTTATTATGCATTACTTATTATTATATATTTCTATAATAATATGAATTCTCACCCTTCTGTTAGAATAATGTTTTATACTACATCGCTCAGGTACTGAGGATAGCGGTGGTACTTCTAGCAAGGATTAGTTGCAGAAGATTAGATCCTTGTTTATTCGTTTACTAGGTAGTGAGACATACTCTAGTCTATGTAACACGGGGAACCTTTCGATTTATGTTATTGTTTATGACATTCATGTTTATTTGAGAGATGTTGTTATACTCTCTGGATATTTATGTTTGATTGATATGTATGTTATGATGGCCTTTAGTGCCTAGTATTTTCTAATATGATTGTCAGTATGGGATTTTCAATCATTAATATTATTATTTTGATTTAAGAATTATTCTGCTGCGAGATGCTTATGTGTTATGGTATGGAACATGATTTTAAATGCGTGTTATGAATATGACCAGTGTATTAGATTTCAATCTCTATGTGCAAGAGGGTCTACACCTTTCTGCATTGGAGGGCTAGTTACCTCTATAGAACTTAGCCTGCACATAGAAGACAAACTAGCAAATCTGCCTCCACGGCCACCCATATTTATTGACATTGAGAATTGTCGAGCTGGACACCTGATTAAGGTCAAAGGAGATGGAAGGTATAATCTCATGGTGCGTAACAAAGTAGTTCCTAGTATCATTTTGCCCAACATTATACTCACAGATGTAACAAATATGGACAAGTGGCTTTATGATCTTACTGCTCCTAGGGATAATATGAAAAATGATCAAGGTAATGCTCAGGCTGACGAGATGGAACAAGAAATAGAGAAAGGGGATGCTGAATAACAACCTATAGCATAAGCTTCTTCTAAAAAAGTAGCAAGCACGTCCACAAGAACCAGAAGAAGATGCAAAAGAGAACAGACCACCAATGATGATATTATAACTGCCATTATGCAACAAGATGAGAGGATGCAAGCTATGCAAACTAATCAAAATGCGATGATGCAACTCATGCAAGCTATGCAAACTCAGCAGCAAGAATATGATGAAAGGAATGAGTGTTGGGCTGCAAGAATAACTGACGAAATGGCAGCTTCAACCGTACACATAGATGACTTTCAGGAATATTTGTACCATGTGGGTATGCCTCATCCTCCGGCTGAACGGGATGGACGTGGACGAGTACGAGGGCGAGGAAGAGGACGTGACAATAAGCAGGAGTAAATCGCATTTGTTTCTCTTCCTGTTTCCTCTTTGTTTATAAGCATTGGGGACACTGCTTGGTTCAAGCTTAGGGGAGTTAATTAGGAAACACTTTACCACTTTCTAAGTAGATTTACATTCTCGCTTGTATTTCCCATAATTAAAACATCTATGTACTTTCGAGTTCTTATATGCAAACTTTTCCGCTATTATCTAATTTCCCCACTTTCTTAAGCCATAACAAAAAATTTGTTTGTTACTTGCATAACTTGACGCATTCGAAAAAGTATACAAGTTGTTCACTTTTAAGATATATGAGAAACTTTGACTAAAACATAAACAAGATGGATACCTTTGTAACACTCTAAATCCCCAAATTACGCTAGATCAATTTCAGTACCCTATT